>NW_010729143.1:0-61920 GCF_000365185.1 Nelumbo nucifera | reverse complement strand
ATGAATTATGTGGTTAGCTATATGAATTCCTCTCTCGATTCATTCATATACGTCTGATCAATTAAGAGATGGTCACTCCTAATAGCATTAAGCAAGATAATTCAAAACTGTATAGAAATCACAATCTTGGATAAATCATAAAGATAAAAATATATTCATTATCATGGTTAGGCTTTCCACAGCCCTAGCTAAAAACAAATCAGTTCATGATAAAGGAATTAAAGCAAACAAGAGGAAAGAAAGAACTCATGAATTCGCCCATGGTGTTGAGATCTCATCTTCTTCTTGCTGCCACCTTTTTCTTCAAGTTTCTTGATTTCTTGATCTCCTCCCCCAAGTTTTTTGATTTATTGATCTTTTCTTGATAGATAACGCAATTCAATTCGTCATCCCCCTCAGATTACGCCCAACCTTTGATATAGTATACAACTACTTGGAGACCTCTCAAGAATGGATAATCCAGGTTTTATTCAAACTCATCCTATCCTATCTTATCTTTATCTTTTATCTCGTGATCTCAATCTTTCTTAACTCTCTAGAATTACATTTAAAATTTGAATCTAAGAGGACTCTTTGGATTCTTGAATTCGAGTGGGCTGCTTTAATAACTCGGACCACCACAAGGCTTCTCTACGAAATGGGCTTAAGCTATGAACTGGGCCTTACTACGAAATTGTTCCGACTTCGGGCCCGGATTTGACTTCGATGTAGGCCGAATCTGTGAAAACCCAAAACATGAAAGTTGTAAATTTCTCTCTTATCTTTCCAATGAATCTTGAATCAGCCCAATCAGAGCCTGGATATGAAAGTTAGGCCTAGTTTACTGAACATTTCCGAAACTGTGAAAAATCATCCGATTAGCCTTGTTTTCCTTCTTGCGACTTTTTTCCTTGCCCTGCACCGAAATACAAGAAATATGAGTCCAATTAAGTACTAATTCAGTATAAAAGATTGAATATTTGGGGATAAAAATATGATAAATTTTATTCTCATCAGGTGGCTTGTCTCAGCCGCCAGGGTGAGACCCAAGGCACACGCAGTGTAGGATTACTTGAACCCTTGAACCGGACCATTCCGCAACCTTTTTGGCGTCCATACGATGGATCCTACCATTCTTTCAGTGGTATCAGAGCCACAAGTTCAAATTTTGAACCAAGAAATCAGATCTAAACCTGCGCAATTCGGTAGAAGCCGTTCTATTTGCGTAGTGTGCAGTTTTGTTTCAAGAAATTGTTTCTTGTAGGGGTGATTGATCTGAAATTAATTTTCGTTAAATCTGAAATTTAATTTAGAATTGTTCTTATTTTGTTTCTGATTTAATGGATTGTTTGTACATGGAGTTCGAATATCAATTTTGGCGCAGAATGTCTGCGCACATGTTTTTTGCAGTTTCTATTCATTATGGTCTGTAAAATAATTTTTTTTCTAGACTGAATGTATAGGATTCAATCAAGAATGTAATTATTTAATAGAAATATGATTTCTATTTTTTTTTTTATTTTCTTGATTGAGAAGAAGGTGGCGCTGGAGATTCGCAGATGGAGAGTTCGCTATCTGTGTTTTTGCAGTTTGGGAAACTGCAACCCTAATTACTAACCTCTGTTTTGCAGGTTGTGCAAACAGTCCATGTCTTTTTTTGATTGTCAAAACTTAAAATTTTAATTTCAGATCTTTCATTGAATTGTTTCTTGAACTAAAAATTGTTTTTGGACCATTTTCGGACCAGATTGGACCAAAGTTGTTTGGACCAAATCTAGGGTTCGAAAGGGACTGTATTCGGTCCTGTTATTTCCCCGTTTCAAGTCTGAAATCAATTTTTAATTGGAAGAACCAATTCAGCCCAACCTGTAAAGCCTAGTTTTAAGAGCTTAAAACTGCAGAAGCCCATTTTGTGTAAAAGCTATATGGGCTGAACTGCTAACTCGATTCAGCCCATATACCTAGATGATGTTACTTGTTAATGTTGTGTTTTTCAAATGGGCTGATTAATGGGCTTTACAGTGAGTAATTGATTGGATCAATTCTTCCATATCATGTGATGTGTGGATGTTTGATGTGTTGTGACCATGGGCCATAAGYACTTGGYCCATGATGWTWCGTTAGTGGCTCTTGCGCACACCATGGCTGAATGCACATCATTGCCATGGTGCCCCCTAAGGTCATTGGATGACCCCTTCCTTTCGTGGTGGACCCCACAACCCTGAAAAGGGACGCATGCGGAAACCCTAACCGATTTGGGCCACCATAAATCTGACTTTATGAAAGTCAGTGGGAGCCACTCTAGTTTGACCTAAATCAACTAGGGCGTAATTTTTTGTTCCCTCTAGCAAATATGAGTGCATGTGATAGGGAGATCCATATGATGGACTCTCTAAAGGCCTTCCATCATTAGCACAATGATGGGTCCTTCAGTAATGAGGAAATGCACCATAAAATTGGGCTATCCATTTGCTGTTGGGTCTGTCAGAGTTTTCATAAGATGATAGGGGCATCATAGATCGATGTGAGAGGGGCTTCACCAAAAAATGGGAACTCTCTCACGGTACCTTGGCGTAACCTGAACATGATGGGTGAGCACTCACTGGACAAAAAGGTTTACCTGAAAACGGCTCTGAACCTTGTCTGACAGAGGCCAAAGGGAAACTCATACGATGAGTGGATGTGATCCGTCATAGAAAGGGGGTGGGGTTATGCAGCTGAAACAGTTGGCTCCATACACCCTATGTGATTTCCCACATTTCCAGAGACATTTTGCCGTTTCCGTCACTAAGATAGGAGGGAAATCTCAGAGATGAACAAATGGAAATGGAACATAGATTAAAAACCGTATCTATGTAGGTAACATGAATCAAACTAAGGTTGTGGACTAACGTTTTGCTGTTTTATCAGAAAATGGAAAACGGACAATTTGCTAAGTTGCTTGATGACAACAAGCTTAAGGGACCAAACTATGTCGATTAGTACAGAAACCTTATGCTAGTCCTGACTTCAGAAAAACTAGATAAGGTGACAAAGAATCTTACACCGGATCGTCTAGGAGACAGGGATAAAGGGGATACAATATACAAAGAACCCACTATCATGGTGAGCAATAAAGTGTTTGCTTGGAATCTTTGGGTGCATGTAGGTATTCACCCCTGCTCCATAAAATTGCGGCAATCACAAGGTAGAACCAATGAAGAAAATGTCATGCCATCAGGACATGTGTTGTTAAAGACCAATTGAGTAATCTAGCACTAATGAACATGGAAAAAACGAGATTTTCAAACAATTACACATTACATACATAACTAAAACACGATAAACAAATTGCTAAACAATTTTATACTAAAATAAAACTCAATCTATGAATCAAGAAAAAGAGAACAATCAAATACAAACAAAAAGTTGAAACACCATATTCAAAGCAACTAAGTGACAAGAATAAACAAAACAACATAGCCTAGAAGCTGATAAAATGATCAGTATAAATTTTAGGGTCCACTAATAAACCAAAACCTTAGGCTATGTTCGGCTTGAAGGAAAATGCAGGTAAAGGAAGGGAAAGGTGGGGAAACCTTTACAAAAATTGTATAGGTTTCCCCGTCTTTTACTTATTTGCCCTACCTTTTCTTTCAAACCAAACATAGCCTTAGGAGTTATTGATTCATTCCTAAACATTCAATAAATAAGTGTAAAATGCATATCCTTGTCCTATATTCTAGAAAAAAATAAGTGTAATATACATTTACCTTCTTCTTCTCAGGCGACAACGACGTACTTGTGTTCTTCTCCAGTCATAGCGAAAAAAACCCCTTCCCCCACGATGATTGCAAGTGAGAATTTCCTCTCCGTTCTCCACGATGACTGTAACTGAGCTCCAACGTTCTTCTCCAGCCACTGAACGGTGGCATTTAACCAATAAATCCGGCGGACCATAGTTCTCGGCGAGAATTGTGGGCTTTTTTCTCAAGGTTTTGTCGGAAGTATGAATAGTTTACTTACATTTCGTTATTGGGGTGAGAAGGCCATTTTGGTCGTTTTGAATAATTGCCCAAGTGACCAATGACTTAACGGAAGGGTATTTACGTAAAATACTTCTCCGTCAACTAGGCTAATGGATAGGGGTAGGGGTCTATGTCACAAAAAAAAGTACAGAGGGTATCTGCCATAGACCCTATAATACAGGGGGTCCATGTAATTTACCAAAAAAATACATAAATAGGTCAGAGGTACTTGGGCGTCAAAATGTTTTTCAAACAAAAAAAAGAAGAGCAGGTGCATTTTTTATAGCATAGGGGTCTGATTGTAACTTACCCAAAGAAGAAGCAAAAGTTTTGAAGTCACGTTTTCCACGAGTAAATCACTGTCATTGTTTCATTCTTTGGATATTTCTGTGAATCACAACGGTTACTGACGGTCGTTATCCTTATTTCTTCCAGCGGTTTTAAGAATTGACGAAGGCCCTTCCGGATATTGCCGTGATGGATCGGATTCGAATCTCAATTATTAAACCTTTATTTTATTTTATTTTTTTAAGGTAATGGCCAATTTCATTAAGAATGCTTACAATCTCAAATTCAACCCATAAGGGTACAATCGGCAATAAAAGCCAAAAAATGAGAAGATCTGATAAAAATACAAATCCTTAGCTCCAGGAGAGAAATCTTGTAAGAACTCTGCAATGTTTGGTACCGAAACAGTTATTGGAAGCAATAATTTTGTCTAAAAGTCCAATCCAGCCAGCCAAACTCTTAATTTCTATTATTCATTTCTACTTATTCTCATTTTAAGTCACTTTGATGCAATTAGGCGCCACAAAAATGATTTCGATACCAAACACTATCCATGCTGTTGAAGAAACTGGATTCAATCAGTGCAAGGTCCATTTCCAATGTGAGGCAGTAAAGGCTGTTCAAACCGTGTTCGAATGGGTCTTGCACTGATTGAAGTCAATCTCACTACTTAACACTTCCAAAAAATGAGTTAAATTTTAGATTTTAACTAAAAAATACTTCCGGTGAATAACATATCCTTAAAACTTTTTGTTAAAGCTATTGTTTATATAGTTAGTAATAATAAGTAGAGGCAGAATTAAAAACAGTAAAGTCGGCCCTTGGCCCCCCAAAACTTAAACTTAGATGTTAAAGATCACTCTTTAATGCTCTCTTTCAACGCCCAAAATTAGAAAAAAAAAAAATCAAGGATATTAATGTTTAGGTGGAGATGTTTGAAATTTTGAATTATTGTAGATTTTTAGGGAAATTCAGAATCACAACATATTAAATATTTACAAAAAATAAAAATTTTTACAAAATATCTGGGAATATAATATTAAATAGAACCCATTAACTTTACTAATCAACATTTATACCAAAAATGGTTTTTAATTTTAGAAAAACTATAGAAACAAAAATATTAATAATGTAATAATTATATTAGCAATTAAAAATTTGCAATATATATCTTATAAATTTTAACAAAATAGATATATTTTAAATTGAAATTATATATTTTTATAAATCATTAATTGATATTTTTATAAATTGTATGATATTTATACATCCCAACATATTAATTGTATTATATTTTTTCATATATACTTTTTCTATGTATTTATACATTATTTGTGATTATTTGATTTTAAATTTAGTTTTATTAATATATTTATGGAGTTTATGTGTATTTTTTTAGCATATCCAATTGTTTCCATACTTTTCATCTGTATCTATCCATACTTTTCATCTGTATCTATATCCAAATTGTAAAGCCCTATTTGCTTTTCTGTAAGTTACTTACCTAGGTAAGTTTTTCCTGGGAAACACTTATTTGAGTATGTGCATTTGCCCATGTTCTTTAATGTCTCATGTAAATAAACTAATGACCATTTTAGCCATAAAAACTCATTTTTAAAAGGGGCATTTTCTTCTCATTCAAGTGTTGACAACTTCCCCTTAAATGGAAAAATTATTTATCTACCTAAAAGGGTAAGTGATACCCAGAAAAATAAACTTTCCCTTATTCCTACATAAATCTTAAAAAAAAACTAGATTTTTCTCATCTCAAAATCCAATAAAAAAAAAGTAGATGCCTCACCGATCTAATTGAGCCACGTCTCCACTATTAAATAAAAGGCAAATCATAAATTTCACATTATTTGGCTGTTTTGATATATATGAGACGTTAGCATGATATAGGTAAAAGAGTGAGTGAATCGAGTTCAGCTTGAGTCCCCCTTCTTTACAAAGCATTGAAGATGAGATACAAGCGGTTTCACCGTGGCCAGACCTTGAGCCATTTCTTCTCCCAATCTCCCTTTTGTCTCATTCTCTGTATGGCTTCTTCTCCCAATCTCCCTCTCTGTCTCGTTCTTTGCAATGGCCAGGCCTTGAGCTATTTCTTCTCCCAATCTCCCTATGTGTCTCATTTTCCTCCATAGCCAAACCTTGAGCCATTTCTTCTCCTAATCTCTCTATTTCTCTCATTCTCCACCATGGTTTCCTCTCTCAATCTCCCTCTTTGTCTCGTTTTCCACCATAGACAGACTTTGAGTTTATTTCAGGGGTGTTCTACGGTGTGGATGAGAAATTGGTGGGTGTGAATTAACCCACACCCTACCCTATGATAGGGACCAATCCATACCATACTACAGTCCGTAGTTGTTCTGAACTGTGAAGAAGTTGTGTGGATTGGACTAGTCTATACTCACAATGGCGTTCTGTAGGTATGGTTTGGACTAATCTACACCACGCTTTTTGATTCCATGTATCTCATATGCATTTTATGAATGATCTATGTAGTTAATCATAAATATTTAATTTTTGCATTTTATATGATATATAAATATATTGAAAAATGCATCAATGAATTAATAGTAACCAATAAATATTAATTTTTTATAAAAACAATTGTAAAATAATTAAAAATTTAAAAATTAAGTAAAATAATTAATATTTTATTGAGAAAAATATTAAAATGTGAAACAGACAATAAGATTTCAACCTTTTAGGAAGAATGTGATGCAGGGGATAAAAAATATACTATGAACTGGCCCTAACCACGAGTTTTTGCTATGGATGAAAAGTTGGGGTGTGGACAAAACCAGTCCACGATATAGCACGGACCGATCCTTTGTGTATCGTTCGCTGTGGATGAGAAATTGGACCGCCTTTTTCTCCCAAGATGTGATGCATCATGCATCATATCAATTCAAAACTTTGCCACGTTGGATTCACATCATGTTAACGGATACAAAAACGAGAAAATGATGCATTCAACTTTTTCTCATATCACATCTTCCGAGGCATGGTTGTTTTCTCTCTAATTTCTGAAGTAACGAAACCAAACAACATGCTGTTTTCTAAAGCAATGTATTTTTATGTGGTGCAGATATGACATCGTTTTCTAGGGCAACAGCGTCGATGCCAAACACCAATCAAGTCAATTAAGGTTAAAGAGAAAAAATAAGGAAAGTTTAGATGGATATTTCAATTAATTTAAAGCAATCAGTAGTCTGACTTAGATGCTTAAAAAGTTTGGATTAACCACGTGGACTCATTTGACCATTAGTCTGTATTTGGCTTGAAGGAGAGGTTTCAAAATAAATGATTACTCGCAGTCATTGATTCGAAATTTCGAATCAAACACGACCTTAATGATTACTCGCAGTCATTGATTCGAAATTTCGAACAGACGGTTTCAAAATAAATACAGAGGCATTATTCTCTTTATTCATTACTGAATTTCACTTTACAAATTTGTATAGTTATGACATTTTTCTTTGGCATGTAACTGTAATAACTAACTTTCTAACTATAATACAGAAAAAAAAAGGATTCACCGGAAAAAGAAAAGCATCCAAGGGAAGGCGAAGATGAAGATGCAAAAAGTCATACACATGGAATCCGATCGCGCTTCTATTCTCAGCTTACTCTCTTTCCTCTCTTTCTTCCTTCTCAAATACTCCTCGTACCTCTCTCTGCTTTCCTCTTTTCTTCCCTTCTTCCTCTTCCCGCCGTCCATCGCCCTCTGTAACATTACCAGACTCTCCTTTCCAGTCAAACTCGTCCCATCCATGTCTGCAACTTGCAAGCTCACTTCCTTCACTTGCATCTCCGCTTCTTCGCATCCCCCGAAGGTTACCACTATCCCGCACAGGACGAATTCCCTCGCCCCACCCGGATCTCCGGCCAGGATCATCGCGAACTTCGCCTGTATCCCCTTCGACAGCCAGTGCCGCTGCACCGAGACCGGCCTCCAGCTCGACAGGTTTGCCGCTCGCCGTCCGGTCGGGTCGATCATGATCCAGCTCAGCTTCAAATTTTCCGCAAGGTCTTGACACACGTCGTCGCCCAATCTTATTGCAGTTGGAACCATGTCTTTTGGGTCGACGAGGTCGACCCGGAAGGGGGAGCACTGAAACCAGCTGCCCAGCGTCTCGGTCTCGTGGACCTTCGAGAACAGAAGGGTGCCCCGGTAATGAATATCCACCGCCGAGATTATCTCGGGAGGCAAGAGAGGAGGAGTGTGATTCGGCGATGGAGGTGGGTCATGCTGAGAGACGAGCAGGGGGAAGGAATCAGAGAAGAAAGAGCGGGAGCCGTCCGGGAAGCTGGAAACGATGTTGCAGACTCGTGGGTTATCGGTGGAAGGCCATGCGGAGTGGCATATGTCTCTCCAGAGACTTTCTTCATTGGACAGATCATACAACTGAGAGGACACGCAGCTGACGGAAGCCAGCGACGGGCCGTCGAGGCGGGTGAAGATGTGTGCCTGTAGGACGTCGAAGTGGATCGCGGCGATTGTGGTGATGGCTCCGCCTTCATCCTCACCGACGGAGGTTGTCGTTTCCGGTGATGAGGTAGGAGCAGAACAAGACATTCTGATTTCTGAATTTGTTTGGTTAGAGGTCTTTTGTCACTTATGTGGCGGGATCCGGATAAAGTATATAAAGGGGCATTACAAAGATTTAATTTCACAGAACGGCACTATTTTTAATTTACTACAAAAAGAGTCAGTATTTTGGCTGTTTCAAATTGTCAATTGTCATTTCTCATTTGTCAAAAGCCAAAGGGGTCAATCTGCATTTTTCTGATTTTTATGGAGGATAAATGAAAATTCAAGTCAGCCACTCCCACTCGGCTTTGACCTTTCTATTGCGAGACTGCCAGACTGGGGCGGCACTCGGCTGGCACGTGGATTTAATGCACTATTTTAAAAGTGTGTGGGTCCTAGAAAAAAGTATGATTCGTCAACGAGCTTCGCAACTCTTCGAAGCTTCACCCGTTCACCGTACATATGCACTTACACGAGTTGTGAGTTATGAGTTATGACTACGAGTCTACGACTGCACACGATTTGTTTGTATTCGGATTCAAATCGGATCTTAGTCTTGATTTATATCGGATTCGAATAAAATTCAAATTGCAATCGCACATTGATTAGTATAAGTTAAGTTAAAAATGATTAAAATATTATATTTTGTCAGTGAATTTAACTGAAAATGACTGATGTTTAGGACTGTCAATAGATCCGACGGACCCGATGGCCTTAAACCAATGGGGCCGGTTCGGAACAATTCAGTTACAAACTGATTCAGACCCGACTCGAGTCATATTATATATATAATATGGTAAATTTCTTAAATTACTTTTATGGTTTAGTTAATTGATTAAGTGTACTTTTTTTGTTTGAAAATTGTCTAATATTATTCTTATTGTTTCTAACAATTGATTAATACTTTCCTTATTGTTAATATTTTATCAAAAACCATTCGAATGTGTATCACACTGTTATAACTTCCAAAAATATCTAATTTACGTTTATTATAAACTTTCAATACCGGTACCAACACTGGCATCGGCTCCAATGGAATATCTCATTGTCCCCTTTCGCACAAGCATTGGCATCTCTAGCACCAACATCTATTACTTGCGGTTAGAAATGGACAGTCATCATCTCCGGAGGTTTGAAACAAGCATCCACATAACGGTTGATTCGCTGGTTTGGAACTCCGGCACCGGCACCTTCTGGGTTTGAAAAGAATTCAGAGTGCTTTCTCTTCCTGGAAAAACAAAGACTGAACCCTCTTCTTCTTTCTTCTCTTTCTCTCTTCTTCTTCCTCTCCTTCCCCTGACCATCGATGATTTCTCACCATTTTCCGCCATCACCACTGTATCACAAGTTTTCAAACACACTGCTCAGTCCTAGCAAAACCCACTGCCCAGTCCTGTTCATTTTCTCAAACCGCGCCCAATGACGAAGCAGCTATCGGCTAAGTCACTCCTCCAACTAGTTGTGACTAGGAGTGTAAACGAATTGAATTTAAATCGGATCAAGCAATATCCAAATTCGATTCAATATCCGATGAATATTAATATCTAAATTCGATTCAATATCCGATGGATATTGAAAATTAATATCCGAATTCAAATCCGATTAAATATTCAAATATCTGATTTGATTCGAATTCAATTAAATAATTATTTTAGATAATTAATAAATATATAAAATAATTATTTTATTGATATAAAATATATAAATATATAAATTATTTATATAACTTAATTATTATATATAAATTATAAAATATTTTACACCCAATTCAACAATTTAATTATAAACTCATGCCACTTAACACTATTGCCAAGCTCCTAGCTTTGAACCCAATAGCTTTTTTCTTAATATGGCCTCTACAATTATGGTGAATCTCCAAGCGACGGCAATGTCTCAAACCCTGTTCACTGTTTTCTAGCCATAATGTCTTCTATCTTTGATGCCTTCTTAGCTGGAATTGCATCCACCATACGCTTGGGACATGCATATGATTTCTTTTCATCAATTCTTTGGTAGCTCTAGACGACAAAGCAGCTATCGGCTAAGGAGCGGGCGCCACTACCAGAACTAGCAGTCGGAAGGTTTTTTGAGCTCTTTGTACCCTTCTCTGTTTTCACTGCTCCATCTCTCTCTAGACGACGAAGCAACTATCGACTAAGGAAAGGTGCGGTGGGTGCCACTACCGAAACTAGCAATCACAAGGTTTTTTGAGCTCTTGCAATTTCCGACGAGGTGGTGTTTCTGTTTCCGACGAAGTGGTGTTCCATGAGTTCTGATGCAGCTGCTGGGGGATCTGATGAAAGGATTGCTTCTAAATGTGGATAAGGGCAGGAAATCTTTCTGCTTGACTTCAGTTTCGACTAGTCCACGACAGGTGGCCAACTGTGATTCATCATCCAACGGGAAGGTTCCTAAGAATGTCCATTGTAGAGAGACAGAGCGCTCTGAATTCCATCTTTAGACTGTCTTTGTTTTTCCATCTACTATTCTAGATTTTGAGTTAATCTTGTAAACATTTAGTAGGTTTGAAGGTCTTATTTTGAAAAGTTGAAGAAGTATAAAGAGTAAAATAGTCTTTTTGTCTTTCTATTAACGGATGCTAATAGTAAAGGGAGTATTAGTCAATTATCAGAAACATTAAGGATAGCATTAGTCAATTATCAAACAGTAAGGGTACACTTAGTCAATTAGTTAATTCATAAGGGTAATTTAAGAAATTTACCTTATTATTACATACATCGTAAACTTGATCCATTGACAACCCTATGTTATATGCATGAACAAAATGAATTGAAAATTATTTATATACAACTTGGATATAAAGTAATTTAGTAAAAATACAACATTTTTAATGGGTGAAAACACAACTTCAAATCTTTAAACCACTTTTATTATTTTGTATAATAGAAATTTTAAGTATACATGAGCATCTATCTATATATATAAAGCAAGACAGTTCATGTCAACATGCCTCTCCTTTCTCCATTTCCCACCCTACATTCTCCTTCTCTCTCTCCTCTTCCCTTCCCACCACTCCCATTAAGTGATGTCACCATTCCCAATCCAACTACCTAAAAATATTCCTAAAACCTCTTTCCTAAGGTAGTTTCTTTAACACATTATTAGCCTATCATCTTACCCCACTTCCCAATCAATTCCTTAAATCTCTCCCCCAATCTATATCCACTCTCTCATTTTAAATATCCATATTAATTAATAAATAGTTAAATATGGTTAATATTTAATCCAATCCATATTCAATGAGTATTAAATAATGTTATTATCGAAAGTTAATAAATACAGTTAGTAAATTAGTAAAAATTAAATATACTTATTAGTACAATTAGTAAATTACTAAAAATTAGTAAATATTGTTATTAATTAACTCACCATGACTTTTTAAAGTATTTTGGGTAAATATTGTTATGTTCATGTTAATTAATAACATTTTGTAGAAATTGAAAACTCTTTAACTAATTTCTATAAAATTGAGAATTATATTTAACAATTATCAAAAAGAATAAAATTTAGTTATTGCTATCATTATAGTTAATAACTGAATGCAGGTGTGGGGATAAAATATTATAATGTTGTAAAATGAAATTATTAATTAATTTATATCGGAAAATAAAATATAAAATATTGTAATTTTGTTAGTAAACTAACTAATAAAAATAAATATTTAATAACAATTTAAAATAATTTTCAATATATCTAAATAATTACACAAATGCAATAAATTTTCCAAAAAAAATTATAAAACCACATTTTCATAAAATAACATTTTGGAAATTAAAAGATGTAAAATTTTTGAAAGTTTATTTAAAATTATTAATTATTGGAATATTTTGGAAATTTTAGGAAAATTTGTTACATTTGATAGATTTTGGAAAACTATTGAAAAATTATGTAATTTTCATAATAAATTATTGAAAATTATTAATGATAAATGAGTATAGGAAAAGGAAATTATTGATTAGTTTGTATTGGAAAATATAAGATAAATAAGTGTAATTCTGTAAGTAAACCATTTAAAAAGAAAATAATTGATTTAATAACAATTTAAAAATAAATTTGAAAAAAAATCAAAATTACACAAATGTATTAAATTTTCTAAATTTTTACAAAATTACATTTTTGAAAATTAAAAACAATTTGTGTACTTTTAGAAATTTAACATATGCTTAACACTTAGTATATTATTTTGATCATTTTTGTCATCAAATTAGATATTGGGCTGACAAGGAGTGGGTGTCTTGCTTTGAACCCGCCCAACACCAGGGACGGGGTGAGGAAAATTATAAGATTCCCCATCCTTGATGAGGAGTGGGTGCCTTGCCTTGAACCTACTTGACACTGGGTAAGGGGTGGGAATAGGGTAAAGTGTCTTGACTATGGGGCGGGGACAGGGATGGGGTGCCCCCAAACCTGCCCTATTGCCATTCTTATATAATTGTTAATTATTAGTGAAATTAATAAAAATGTTAGCTTCTATAATTATTTTTATTTATTTAAAAGTCAATCAAAATTTCATTTAAAAATAACGGAAATAATAACAGTTATTAAAATTACTACAAATGATTAATAAAGTTAAATTTATTAAAAAATTGTTTATATTAAATTAACAATAGTTATTTTCTATAAATGAATATTAAATTAAAATAAAATTATTAAAATTTTAAATATTAACAATAACTTTGAATATTTTTAATTAATTAATAACAAATTTTGATTATTAATTTATATCCCCGCTAATATATATATATATATATATATATATATCGAATTAGGACATTTCCACATTTTGATTAATTCCGATCAAGTTTAATGGGATTTAAGCCAAGTTCAAATTCGGACAATCGGTTATAGTTCCGGCCCTATAGAATATAGTACAAAATTGGACTGACCTTTTCATGGACGTTGTCTTTGAGGCTGAAATGTGATCCGATTTGACATATTACATTATATAAATTAAATAGATTTCAACTTTGACCTTTTTTTTTTTTTTGTTAAACAGATTTCAACTTGATAACAATTAAAAAGAAAACTCCTCTTTATATTATGCATTTTTAGGCAAATAGTACGGTGACGAAAAAGTTTTGGGAGAACGATTATTAAGTCCAGAGTAAGAATTTTTAGGCCCAAGGTATAATTGGGGTAGGTGTTATCTCGGAATTAATCCTAATTTACGAGTAGACATTGGTGTATAGAATCGGGGTATTTGATATTTTGAATGTTTATAGGTCTGTAGTGGAATTCAGAAATTTGCATTGGGCTTGTTCGTACTTTTCCGAAAAATTTTTTGTTTTACCTTAAGTGCTTGTTTGTTTATTGGTAAGATATTTATTGGGCAACTGTATTTTAGATAATATTTCTTTGGATAGATTGCCGAAACCTCCCCTGAAATTAATAATTGTAGTTACCTCCCTTGAACTTTCTGAACTAGTTGCAAGTAGATCCTCTTTGCTAGAATCCTTTAATAAGAGGCACAAAAATGTCCAAAATACTTATGTAGTTATTTTTGACCAAAATGTTTATTCTTCAATTTTTTTCTCCATACCAATCACTATCTAGGCCTCTCCGATCTCTTTTCCAAAATTGATTTATTTTTCAAAATTCTCCTTCATAATAATCACTTAAAGGTAAATACCAATCTTTAAACTCCTTTTCTATCATTCATAAAGTTTGTATTGCTTTTTCTATAGAAATCAACCTGTCAATATCACTAATAAAAGTATGAGTATTTTGGACATTTTTGTGTTTCTTATTAGAAGACTTTAACAGAGTGAATCTACTTACAGCTGTCTGAATTGATGACTCTTTTTATCCATAGTAACGTAACAATAGGAGTATGAATTGACCAACCTCATGATATCTCTCATGAGGTTTTCCCTTTACTATAAATTAAATGATTACACCAACTATCATGAGGTTTTCCCTTTACTATAAATTAAATGATTACACCACATTGGAACCCCTTTTTTATCCATCATAAGTATTGAATTTTGTTTGATTTGATTAATTAAGCAAGCATTGAGGATATATGTCGTTTGGTGTGTTAGAGATAAATAAACTGCACTCAGTCTTAGAATTCTAAATTTCATTGCAGACCTAATTACAACAACTCAAAATTTTAAACACCTAAAGCAAAGATTTGTGGGAATAATCAGAACAGTAAAAACTCCGTTGCACAAAGTCACTGAAACACAAATAAGAAGGATACAAAGTATCTATAATCTACATGAAACAAATAAAAGATAGCTCTCTGGGAAGGATTCAAACTCTCCACGTGAATATGTCATATCAATGATTAATGTATAAAAATGTCAACATAACCCATCAGACGATGACCCTAAAAACCAAAGATTTTTAATCAAGAAAATATGTCCGGGCATTTTGGAAATTTTAAATCTTCATCTATAAGCAGTATCAATACCAAAAAGAATTAGTGATAACGGATAATTATTTGAGATTTGAGAATCAGTGAAGATTTTTTGGGATTCTAAATATACAAACTCAATATGTCCGACCGTGTAAATTTTGTGGGAGACCGAGTCAGCCCCCTCCAAAACTGTCCCCCACAACGTCTCACATCACATTCCCATCATGTATTGACACGGCCGGAATATACTATGAGATGTGTGCCAATTTTCTTCATAAAATTGAGACTCTACCCCACCCCGAACCTTTTCTATTGTTATCTACCCATCTTATCCTTTCCGTTTTCATTGCATTATGCGGAAGATTTCATTGCATTGAAAAAACGGTGATTTGAAACATGGTTTGGTAAGGGAGATTGGAAAATGAGTAATTAATGAGTTGAGGGAAAAGATGAAGAAATTTGACAGTGAGAGTGGCAATTTGAGGAGAAAATATTGAATTAAGAGGATAAGGACTAATTAATGAGGGTCTTAGAAGTTGGGAAGAAAGTAGAGGACACCAATTGATTTGTTAGTTTATCGCTTTCTCGGCATTAATTAAAAACGTTGGTTCTAAATCGAATCTAAGGTTGTGTTTGTTACTATCATCATTTCTAGTTTCAATGTTTTAGGTTGGTCAATATAGTTTGATCTGATATTTTGGCTCGGTTTATTTTCTGTGTGAATTTCATTTGTCCTAATGTAAAATATGGATGTGCAAGTAGGCTGAGTGTAAATTCTAGTCTACTTCTGCTTTATATTTGATTTTATCTTATTTGTTTGTGAGAATTAAAATGGAATAAAGTAGAAATAAGAAAAGGGTTATTTGTTTTAGAGCGACGTAAGAAATAATATAAGAGGGGGGTGGTGCAAAATTTGCACTGTTAGCGAGTGCATGAGACAAAATTTGATCAAGGGATTTTTGATTCGGAGCTTGAATCAAGTCGACTCTTAGGCTGTTTGGATTGATAGAAAATAATAAAGAAAGAAGGATTTTCACAAAAATTTATTGAGACTTGAGAAAATTTCCTCAACATTCAGTTTCTCTCCTATTTTTTGTCAAACTAAAAAGAATCTGACTTGGTCTAGGCCGGATTAATGCAGGCTGCAGAGTGCCGTTTCTGCTTGTCTGCTTCTGAGGTGCATTGACCAAAAAGCCTTTGAAAACTTTCCGTTTCAGTTTGTCTGTTTCTGGATGCCATGCTTTCAGTGTATCACATGCTTTTTGCCTCCAACAGATACGTGCTCTGTTTTGTGGGGATCTTATCGATTTATCTATTTCTTTATTAATGTTTTCTGTGTTTTCTTAAGTCAGTTTCTTTATTAATGTTGAAGAGAAAGAGTTCATGGATGTATAAATCAATAGAATTGATCAAACAACAACTTAATTGATGTATATATTGTTTGTGAACTTAATTACTCAGATGCAGACTTTGCCCATTTCTTCACGCAACAGCTAACTAACTAATATTTGGACGATGCATCAATCGCTATATACATTGAAATAATTTATATAAAGAGGGTAATTGATTATTAATTTAATTATTGATTCAGGTCCAAATCAGTTTGAACCAGTCCTCAGTCCTGACCCAAATATTAATTGCGACAAAACTACAGAACCAGAACTGGCATAATCAGTTTGGTTCTGTCAGACTGATCTATTGACAGTCATGAAGCAAAAGTTAATAATGAAAAAAAAAAAAAATTTAGGTTATGTTTGGTTGAAGGAAAAAGCTTTCCCTTAAACCAAACATAGTCTTATCTTAACAAACAAGGAAAGAAAGAATGTCAAAGCTTTCAATTAGGAAGCTATTCAAGTTCCCAACTAGCTAGTTGGTAAAATGTCTTGGGGACGTTAGGTGAGTGGAACCGAATCTGTTTCCAGAGTTCTAACAACCAAATTGCTGGTCATTGACAATTTTCTAACCATTGACAAATTGCACATGAACCCCTCATTTCAGCATTCTATCTTCTTGTCCCCAATAGCACTTTGAATTACAAAGATAGGGAAGGAATTTGTATTAGATATATAAAATGAGAAGTCTTATATATGATCCAATGTAATGCCATGAAAAGGGAGAATCCCATCTCCATGAGTCCTGTCTCATTGATAAACTAATTTAGGTATGTTTATTGTATTTAAGATTTTTATGATAGGCTTTTAAGATAAATTTTTATCAGACACACATTGGGAAACATCTCCCATACATGTACCGCTAAATTCATGGAGAGATAGTTGGTTCCCAATGTGCAACTGGATGCTGCTCTCTCAGAATGTCTGTACAAAAGATTTTGTTTTTAGGAAATTCCCTCTCATGTAAAGTACCCAGATGGAAAATAATATGTAGCTTTTGCCTTTTGGTACATCAAGTTTTAAAGATTGCATCCTGGAATACTTTGGGCTATGGTACAATGACAATGCTTCACAAATTAAACTATATTTTTTTTTCTTGGGTTTTGATTGCTCAAAGCTTTTCTAGTATCAATCATGTCTTTCTGGCTTTATAGATTTTTCTTTTTTGAAATTTACCAAATCAGAAATGAAAACAAAAACATGTTCTTGAATTATGCTTTGTTTTATACAAACAATTCATGATTTTGAAACCATCAAACTAGTGGTTCTTAAAACAAACACAAAATTTGGAGTAAAGACATATATTGTATGATTTATGAAAGATGCTGACAGATAATGTATGATTTAAAACAAAAAACATCATTATTTCAAATTAGAAATTCAAGAAAGCATTTTTGGTTTCAGTTTTAGAAACAAAAAAACACATCCAACCAAGAACATGAATTCTATGTTTTTCTTTTAAGAACCAAGTTGTTTTCAAACTTGATTTGTTTTTGTAACTAACAATAAGGAAAACAGTTCACATTGAAGGACATCCCCTTAGATTAAAGGACTACTTGGATATTCTACTCTTTAGCTACAATTAAAATGGAATTGCAGTAACCCAATTATTTCTCATGAGACATGAGATTATTCAGGGCATCTTTATTTATTTATTTTTTCCGAAAACCATAATGCTAGTTCCATTAATAATCAATGTCAAAGTTACGGAATTTTACATAGATGATCCCCAACATAGATAAACAGTGAGCAGCATTTTTACAAAGAAGAGAATAATGCATAACAGATATGGAGTTGGAACTCCTTTTCACTCCTGCAATTTAAGATGATATATCTGATTTTCCAAGGTGCCTCAACTAAAGCATGGGATCTCCTCACACACTCAAAAAGCACTGGCTTCCAGCCATATATTGGGAACATCTCGCTATAAATTTAATATACATGTACATAAGATATTCCCAATGTGTAATTGGATGCAGTGTACACAGAGTTTTTGTTTGCAGGAGATTTGGGCTCTCAATTGTGTTCACCCAACAGAAGTTTATGATTTGTGATGTGTTTGTCCCCTTTCCAAGATAATACTAGTGATATTTTGATCCAATGCCAGTAGTAATATTTTCAACAAAGATTTTGCTTTGGCCTCATTTGCAGAACATGGGGAAAGGCTCTTTGGTTGGGCAACAATTATGTTAATTGCATTTTCATGGATTGATATATTTTCCTTAGCTTGGAGATTGATTTATTCAATTCTTCAACAAAGAAATCAAATTACATAGCATTTGGTTTTATGTGCATTATGATTTGAGAAAAAAAAAAGAAAACTCAATAAGCATTATTGCCCTCCTAGTTTACTTGAGTAAAGTTGATTTTGTTAATATTAAGAAAAACATTTTAAAATTAAATTTTCAAAAAAATCACCTTGGAAATCATTTTATTCATGTATCAGTTAGAATAAGATTCTAGATCATTGGGGGTTATTGAAATTCATGATAACAATTGCAGACTAAAAAAGATCACCACATTTTCTATAAAGTACAAATAACTAGCATTTAATATGGATTGATATTATCTTCAAGAACCTATTAAATAAACATAACCAACCATCAATAAAATGATTAAAAGATAATTATCTTTATCTTGTAATTGAAGCAACAACTAACACTAGAATCGTGATCTAAAGGAAAGGGATGATTTAGGGGGTGTTCCTCAATGTAAATTGATTTAGGGGGTGTTTATCTTTTTGTTTCAGAAAACAAAACCATTCACATTGGTGAACTCTTTTAAGTAAATTGATTTGATGTAGAGAATTGGGATTGCTGTAATGAAGGAAGTACACGAAAACAATTTTAGGTGGCTGGGACATGTATGGCATCTCGTTAAAATCCAAAGTAATAAAAATAGAAATTAAAAAAATAATTTAGAAGATCAAAAAGAGAGTAGAACACTACTGCTCAAATCAAAATAGATCCACAAAAATGGGATCCACATCAAGTCTGACTACAGATCTACTACCCACATAGTGTTCCAACATCCTTACCCACAGAACACCACCATTGTGTATTGGGAACATTTCCCCATGAATGTAGAGATCTGGAGTGGGACAAAAACAATTTTAGGTAAATTGATTTGATATAGAGAAATGGGATTGTTGTAATGGATGAGGTACACAAAAGCAATTTCAGGTGGCTAGGACATGTATGATATCTCATTAAAGTCCAAAATAATAAAAATTAAAATTAAAAAAAAAAATAATTGAGAAGATAAAAAATAGAGGAGAACGCCATTGAACAAATCAAAATAGATCCAAAGATAGGATCCATATCAAGTCTCACTCCAAATCTGCTATTCCCACATCCTTACTCATAGAACACCACCGTTGTGTATTGGGAACATCTTCCCATGAATGACAAGGAGATATTCCCAATGTATAGTTGTGATGTCCCATAGATAGGTACGTTGGGAACATCTTGTGGCAGTAGATCCAAGCCCATCAAGTCCATTTTAATATAGTCCAAACTAAATCCAACCTTTTACCTACAAAGTGCAAATGCATATAACTAGGTCAAATTCAAATATAAACTTATCTACTTTACTTAATTAATTTACTAAGAATGGCAATGGATATGGCACCTGTGAAAATTATCTTTCCTATCCCCAAACCCATTGAGGTACCCTTGATCCTAAATCCATATCAAACCCATTTAACTTTTCCTCCCAATTCCCAAACATGTTAAACCCGTCATGACCTATCTCACCATAATTGACTTCATAGTTAACCTTATTTGGCACACCACTTGTAACATTAATTGACTCTATTAATTATCTCTATCTCATAATTAACTCAATTAATTCCATTTAAATCTATTTAAAATCTGTCGTATGTAAGATTAATATGTTGTCATAAAGATTTAAATATAGGTTTTTTACTCAAAATATAAGTATTCTAACCACCGTGTATATTAAAGTACAAAAAACTTATTTGCAAATATGAATGCTGTTTTGGGTGACTAATTTATAAGAGAATGTAATTTTTCTCTAACATAGCATCATTATTTATTAAACCTAGTTTATTTTAAATTTTTTAACCATTTGCATGATCATTAATGAGTTATCTAGAATAGAACCCTATTCTAGATAATTCATATTTTTATAACACTTCTCATTTTTATGGTGAAATTACACTTCGAATAAAATCATAAGCTATTGAAATACATATTTCTTATGTATAGAGTTATTAGAGTGTAGGTTATATTTAATTCATATTTTTTAATACATATTTGAATTTCCATGATGCATCCATATGCATCTTAGTTTTTCCATTATATCCATGCAAATCCAATGTGCATTTAGAATCCAAATACTTTTCATTTTAAATTAAATCTTTAATATTTTTACATTTTCTGATACTTTAAACCTTGCACTCAATTTTAAATCACGCAAGTAAAATGTGATAGCCCTCTTAAGTAGGAATGGTGTTGTGGGCCAATGTTAAAGATGCCTATAATGGGAATACAAGGGCAAGGGCTTGAATCCACTCTCAACCCTTTTTACTATAGGGAAAATTTCTTAAACTACCCCTAAGATTAAAAAGTACCCCTATTGTTGGTGTATGCTAATGGAATGATTAAAAAGACTATTTTGCCCATCACTCAGAAAATTCAAACTCCTAGTTCAACGAAAGACATTGTCGGTGATCTTTAAGCTCTTTGGTTCCAATAAGTGTTGAGGATCGACCGGCCTTAAAATCTCATGGGTTTTTTTATTAAAGGTAGGGCACAGAGAGCTAAGGCCGAGAGAGGGTTGGTGATCAAAGGAAAACTTTTATGAAAAAACCTCCATTAATACTGGCTGATACCAGTTCTATTCTAAAGGAAACAAAGTTGAAACTAGAGCCAAGAAAAAATAAAATACAAGTCTTCACCGTCAACAGTGTTATTGCTTCTAGTGGTGGATCTACTCCATTGCTCTTACAAAAAGCCAAGAGTAAATCCAACAAATTCTGGAGGCTTATTTCGGCGGTGCTATTTCCTTCTTGCTTCTTGGGCTTTGTAGATCATCTTAGATAACTCATCATCATCTCCATCACTCTTACAGAATGCCTCAGATCTCTAACACAGGGCTTTACAGATGCCCATAATTTCCCTTCTCCTTTGTGTGTTTTAGATCAACCAAAATCGCCGTCACTGCTACAACTTCCAACAGCGAGGGTGATCTTCTTCTTCCTCTGCCCCTTCTCATGTCTATTTTTTAATCGACCAAAATCGTCGCTGCTGCTACAACTTCCAGCAGTAGTGGAGATCTTCTTCTTCCTCTGCCTCCTTCTCCTCTATCTGTTTTTGAATCAACCAAAATCAGTGCTATCACTACAACTTCTAGCAACAGCGGTGATTTTCTTCCTCCTCCGGCCCCCTTCACCTCTGTTTTTGGAACAACCAAAATCACTGCTGCCATTGCAACTTCTAGCAGTGGCGGTGATCTTCTTCTTCCTCCACCCCCTTCCTTTCTTCATTCTCCCTCTGCACCTCCCCTACAAGCTAGTAGAGAGTTGAAAGTATCGATAGAGGACAAAGAGAGAGAGAAAGAGATGGGTGAGAGTAGTGAGAGTGTTAAACAAACCTCAGTATCGACACTGCCTATGATGCTTGTGTCACTGCTGGTAATCTTCAAGCTCTTTGGTTTCTTGGAAGAAGGTGAAGTAGTGGTGAAGATAATGGTTGCTAGAGTTAGAATCCAAGTGGGGAAGCGGGGTACTCTAGAGAGGGTGGTGGCTTTGGAGCGATGTTTAACCGATGAGGTAGAAGCGGAACCCCCACAAGTTGCAAACTTGTAGAAATGGACTTAGACTTCCATAGGTTTGTTGTCTCACCCACCAAACTTCATTTTCCTATCTTACATTCAAATTTAAATGGGAAATAGGCAAGACTCCATAGGTGGTTCCATTTGATACACCACCAAAAATTGTAGTGGGTGGTGTACTGGTGGGATAAGAAAACTGAAGCAGGGGTGGCCATTGATGCATCGTAAAATAGGGAAGGGGAGAGAGAGAGAGAGAGAGAAGTAGAAGAAGAAGAAATCTTCACTAGAAAGGGTATTTTGGGTATAGTTTAAAATCAAATCAAACATGTGAAGTCATGTGCAAACGGTCTATGATGGAGACTTAACGGGAATGGAGTTGTGTTAGTTGTTGGAAACAATAGGGGTATAGTTAGTTAATTTCCTAAACCTTAGGGGTAGTTTAAGAAATTTGCCATTTACTATATATACACATGTTTTTGAGAAATGAGCACTCATATCATGAACTTGAATATCTTGGTCCTAACAAAATGATATTACACTATCCAAAAGAATTCTTTAACCATCATCTCTTAATTTTTGTATAAACAATGTTGTTGTAAAGGGTAAATATAAAGCATTAAGAATGCCTTTAGATTCTTTTGCAAATTCTGACAAAGTATATAAATGATTCTCGTTATATACTTCATTACATGTGAAATAAATACAAAACCAAATGACATTATCATTTTCATAGAAAAAGTAGCATCTCTATTCTAAGAATATATGGATCTTTTAGTAGTTATGTTTTTAAGAATTAAGAAAGTTGTATTAAACATCATTAAACTACAAATTGAATTAAAATGAAAGCTTTACCTAGTATCTCCAGGCCATTGCAAAGTACCAATTTGATTAATATCTCTTACAATTTTAAGATCATTAATTGCAATCAAACATGCAATTTTAACAATAAAAGCCAAATTTTGAATGAAAGTGTGAACTTCAGCTATTTTTCTAGATGCAACAATAAGAGGTAGTTATAATTGATAAGCTAAGTAGTGTATGTAATATGCATAAGGACAATCTTTAAGAAATAAAACTTATATGTCATTCCATTCTTCACAATATATTACTAGTTCTATTATACCTTTGACAGTTTGACCTCAAATATTTTGAATATTGAAGTTGTGATGAGATAAAATAGATGAAATATTTTTTTAAGAATTAATGCAGTTGTTTCTTTAATATGTATCAATTCTAAGAACCCCTCTCATATATATCCATCTCCGTCAACAAACCTTACAACAATGGCTATTTGCTCTCTTTTATATTCATTTTAAGTTTCACTAACAATTAAGCAAAATTTTGCATCTCTAATTATCTTGTGAATTGCATTTTACACATTTTTAGCAAAGATATGCAAAATTTCTTTTTGAATTGTTGATGAGGTATATTTAACATTTTGTAGGGGCATTTTTCAAGACAATTTCACTCATTTGTTCATTGTGTAATGCCAAAGTTTGATCAATTCAAGATAATTACCCTGATTTCTTGAATTTTGGCATTTATCATATCCTCTAAAAATACATGCCTAAAATGCTAGTTATGTAACGTCTATTGAAACTTCCAAGTATAATCAATTATTCAAAACTTATTCTGAATATTATTTCTCCATCACCTTTTCAAATGACATGAATGGTTTCCTAAGTTCTCATAACATCTAATAGCATAGTTATGGGTTGAAATAGGATCTTTACCCATATAATTTTAGAAATTATAATCTCTGTCACTATTAACTTTTTTAATTTCTAAGTCTTTTAATAGTGAATGTATCATATGCAACATTTCTAATTGATTTCTTTACAAAAATATATCATAAAAAACAAATGGCAACATTTTCTATAAGGGAATAATGGATACTTAGACCGAAGAAATTGATATGAACCAAACTTAATCTATGACATTTGAATTTCATTTTGTTGATTAACTGGATATGCTAAAATTTATGGACATAATCATGAACTAAACTTATTAGTAGGTGTTTGCTCATGAATTATGGGTCCACATTTTCTTGTTCATTTTTTATTCATTTTGAAAATGCAATTTATTAACATTTTTTTCCTCTTGAATAATGAATCAATAGTTTTTCTTGTAAGCATGTCTTGCATAAAAAAGTATAAATAAATTCATTACTATTTACTAAATTTATATAATTGAAATACTGACATATTATGTTATTGAATAAAAGGATATAATATCAAAACAATTAAACAAAGACTATAATTCTACAAAACAAATAAGTTATGAAAGTCTAAACTAATGGATGAAATTAATGAATTAGATAAAGAACAACTAAACAAAGGTATTTTATTTTAAATATATAAAAATCTGAATATAGAATTAATGAGTTAACATATTATAATGATAGAATGAAAATTTGTATAAATGGAAAGAGTATTATAGGTGAAGTGGTTCTATAATTTTTTAAGTGTTTTTCTATTGTTGATTACCTAGTTAAGAAAACATTTATTATTGGGTATTTGGGTATAAATAGTATTTTCTAATTTTTATTGTTTTTAAATTTTATTTGATATTGTCATATGATGTTTAGTAATTTAAGATTTTATATTTTATATATTTTTACTTTTTAAATTGGTTCTTCATTTTTCAAAAATGTTCATAAAAAAATAATTGAGTTTTTTTTTTCTTGTTAATAACAAAGGGTTGGCTATGCCAAGGCGGATGGGATGGGTAGGGGTGGCCAAGTTAGTTAGGCACTGACCGTTGGGCATGTGGTCTTTAGGCTAGGCATTAGGTGGGTGCCTATGCATTATTCATGTTGTGAAAGCTAGATAGGGTGTGAGTCATAGGTATCTTTTGGGAATTTTGTCAAACATATGTGGCACATTCTTTTTGAAGGGGCCTGTTCACTTTGAAAGTAATTTCTTATTCAGTTATTCCTATTAATTTATAAAATAATAAAAAAAAAATATCAAATCAATCTTGAATTTAAGGTTAAAAAACATTTTATCTTTAGGCTTTTTTTGTATGTACAATGCACTTATCTTGTATATTTATGGTCTTTTTGTATATTCAATTATTGTATATAGTATTTAACTTCAAGTCTTTAGGAATTAAAATAATAAAATCCTAAGATGTAAAAAATAATAAATAAATAAATAACCAAATTTATAATTAAATAATTCATTTATTGTATTCAATAATCAATAGTTCTAGTTTGTGATTTGGAAATCTAAAAACAAAAGTTAAATACTGAAATCCCAAATGGCTAAATCTAAAATGTACAATATAATTTTTTGGAACTCATTATTATATTGTTACTTGATGTTAGGAATTTAAACTTCATTGTTTAAACTTTAATATTTATAGTTTGGTGATTCTAGAACATTATAAAACAATAATGACATTGATGATGAGTTTCATGTAATCAGTTAATCTTGTTAAAAGAATTAATATATACGTAAATTTGTAAAATTATGATTAAAGTGAAAATAAGAGAGTGAATGGCTAATTATTGATGAATTATAGAATGGAAAAGACAATAAACACTTGATCTTTGGTTAGAAGCAATAAAATAATCTTTTTATTACAAGTGAATGATCACCACAATTATTAATTGACTCACTAAAACTTATTATTATCATTTTTCATTCAACATTTTTTAGTATAATAGATTTAAAACTATCATTATCATACTTTAAAGTTTAAACTTTTTATTAATTCAATACATAATGGGGCCGAGCTAGGTGGTGGAAGAGGAGATCCATAGTCTTATTTATCCATTTAAAATCCTTACAATTTTTATTTGTCTTACTTTTAATTTGTTCATATCTATTTATGTCATACTTTTAATTTGTTTAATATATTATTTTATAAATACGATATTTGGATTATTAATTCATAATCTTACATAAATAAAAAGATAATTTGTGTATGAAAAGATAACTTATTTATAAAAAACAAGTAAAATAATTCGTATATTTAATATTATATAAATAGAATATAGAAAGTGCATGGACATAAAAATAAACACTTCATGATGCAATTATCATTTACCAAATTTCTTTATTAGAGTATTTTAATATGATTTATAATCATTTTCTCTATTCTTGTGCATCACACAATTTTGTTACAATAGAGTGTATTTCTTAACATATAGCATTTTATTTTTTTTGAAAAACAATTTTCAACAAATGGGCACTTTTAATTTTCATAAAGCATTCTTTTTCAACATGTCTATTCACACTAAAAAAATGTAAAAATATTTAACTCCACCTAAAAAGTTACTAACTTTAATAAAAGCTTATAGGCTATGGTATATGGTTTTTATATTGATCTTTGTAATTCAATTTTGTAATTTAAATGAAAATCACTATGAAGACTTTTAAATTATAAATAAAATTTTATTTACTTATTTGAATTAAATATAATTATTAAGAAAATAATAAATCTCAAATAAAATAATATTATTATTAAAAACAAAAGAAATAAAACCAAGTTGAGTAGTTTCTTTATACTTAGTATAGGAGTAATTTTCTAATTTTATTACCAAATCATAAGGTTATTCAATTTGAAACAACCTAATGTAAGGTATCAAAAATTTTAAAAAATTAGCTTTAAAAAGAGACAATATTTTATGAAAAATAAATATGAGAGGTATATTCAACTGGATATTAGGAATATTCTCTATGAATTTAACATATAAATGCAAGAGATATTCTCGATATATAGTTGGATGTTATACTCTTAAGTGGTTATATGATTTTCACTTTCTTAGAAGAAAAATTATAAAGAAAAGAATATTCTCCTTTGGAAATTATAATGATGCAAAATTCAAATTTTTTATATAATATGTCATATATCAAATGTATTGTCTTATATCGATAAGCCCCTAATATTTTAAATATAAGGCTTTATGGATTTTGACCAAATTCCTGGGGTATTCAATTCTTAAACTAATTCTTTGATTAATTTTTGAAAAAATAACTTTATATATGGTCAAAACACTGATACGCACCATCTAATACATTAAATTATATTGATATTTTAAATATTCTAATGATGTTTAGGTAGGGCATAAATCACTTTGATATAGTCATCTTAGACATTAATCAATATTGAGCTAAATTAAGTTAAACGTATCATTGGGTTAAATGGTGACTGCATTGTTAATTACTATGAATTAATTTTAGTCAAAATGATAATTAATCATATTTAAGTTTTTTAATCCCCTATTTTTAGTCTAAATTGGCTAGAGACAAAATCGTGCACATTAAGATATGGAACATATTATGAATAAGTATGCTAGTATTCCATGCAAATAAGTTCAATGTTTAAAATTTTGCAACGTATCAGATCGTATCGGATGATACGTAGCATTTTGGAAGAGATCTGATACACAACATACACAAAAACATATAAAATTCGATAGTTTTATATTTTTTTGTTTGTATCAGATTGATATGAATCTACATTAACCTTAAATCACATGGCCTTTTCATTTTTTCTAAAAAGCTAGACATGTGACATTTTCTGAGAAGTTGCTATTAAAGCCATAATCCACTACCACCATTTTCAATCCATTCTTAAAAAAAATGCAGAAAATGCAAAAGTGGTTATCCACAACCACTTACACAAAACATATAAAATTCGATAGTTTTATATTTTTTTGCTTGTATCAGACTGATACGAGTCTACATTAACCTTAAGTCACATGGCCTTTTCATTTTTTTCTAAAAAGCTAGACATGTGACATTTTCTAAGAAGTTGCTATTAAAGCCCACAATCCACTACTACCATTTTCAATCCATTCTTAAAAAAATGCAAAAAAGCAAAAGTGGTTATCCACAACCACTAACATACACAAAACATATAAAATTCGATAATTTTATATTTTTTTGTTTATATCAGACTGATACGAGTCTATATTAACCTTAAGTCACATGGCCTTCTCATTTTTTCTAAAAAGCTACACATGTGACATTTTCTGAGAAGTTGCTATTAAAACCCACAATCCACTACCACCATTTTCAATCAGTTCTTAAAAAAATGTAGAAAATGCAAAAGTGGTTATCCACAACCACTTCTACCTACATTCTATCAATTTCAATTAATCATTAATCCTTTATATATCATAACAAAAGAAAAGTATCAATATTCTAATAATTATTGAAAAGTTATTTTTTGAAATAAATATTTCTTGAAATTTTAATAATTATTTAAAATATTAATAAATATAAATTTAACATTATTGATTCTATAATTTAAATTTAATAGATTCCCCATACTTAGTACTAAGTCATTCACTAATTAACCACTATATTAATCTTAAATGCTTATCTTAATAGCATGCATTTTATTCTTGAAGTAATTTTTCTTTTCTTAATAATTATTTCTCAGTAAACGTTAAAATTTGATTGTTAAAATTTTTATAATAATAAGATTAAAACAAATTATATTTATTTATTAAAAATTAAAAAATACATATTAACTTATGTACATAATAAATATTATATAAATTTATATATAATAAATATTAATTAATAAATGGTTTCAAAAAAATATTAACTAATAAATATTAGTATATATACATACATACATTTTAGTTCTATTATTTTTCAATGGTTACTAATTATGTCCTGATACTTTATATAAATCATTAAAATATAGTTTTTGCATTTATATAAATTAGTTATAATTATATAAAATTTATTTTTGTTATTGTTAGTATATTTTTTCTAAGGATTATTTTGAATTTTTTAGCACATTCGTGTATATTTTGATTTTGCATCTGTATCTATAAGTTTTCAAAGAGTATTTCAATATGTCTTTTAAAATTATTTTTCTGATACACACCTTAGGTTTTTAATACTTTGTGTGAGTCCCACGTGGACCCCATGTGTAAGGTACATTAGTGTATTTATTCATGATATCTTTCCTAGTTTGGTGTACATGATTGTCTCTAACTTATTTAGTCATATATTTTAATAAAAGTATTAATGATGAGTGGTTCTACGACTATAGTAAAAATGGTGATGTTACATTTAAATATACTTATAAAATTATTAGACATGATATCAATGCCTAATTAGGAAAAATCATAAAAAAATGGAAACACTCATGTAAAGCTCCATGTTATATAAAATATATATATTTTTTCTTTTCCTTTGATTGTTATTTATAAACAAACTATATTCTAAATATTATATATACTATATGTAAAAGTGTTGATGCAATGTGAAAGTATTTTTGGACTAAAATTACCACATATTTTATTACAAGCTTTAATGCCATCTTTAATGGCTACTAAAATGCCTATAGTTGTCTATTTATTCCATTTCTAATTATAAGAGTTAAAAATATTATTTGAATTATTACTTTACACTTCATTTAATCCCTCTTATTAAGTCCTATACTTAAAGGTATTAACTCTCATTTTCTCATATTAAATCTTATATTTAAATTATTTTTCACTAATAAATGTTACTAATTAGATCTACATCAATATTTTTAATAATATAAACCATATATTTTAAAATTGTCTAAAAAACAAATCCATTCTTATCCAAGTAGTAGCTAAGCAATTCATTCATTCAAATCAAATTGATCAAACTATAAAGTCACAGTTAGGTAATAAAACTTTTAAAATAGAAATAAATATAAAAATTATAAAAATGTAAAAAATAGACATATTTATGATATTTTTATTAATCAAATTAAAAAAATAAGTGTAATAAACAAGAATTATTTTTATTGACAATAAAAATGAAATACATAATTTAGAACTGATAAAAAATGAAGGTCCCGTTTGGCGCATCTTTTCACGCGGATTGTTGGCTTTTTAAAAGCCCGGTAATCCATGTTTTTGTCTTTTCCCATTTGGTTGGAAAAAAATCTAACCACCAAAAACCGCAACCTCGAAAAGGCATGGGAAGCCCATTTTGAGCTATTTAAGAGAAGCTCCAAATGGAGCTTTTTGCCTTTTTTTCAACTCATCTTCACACAAAATGATGTGCGAACAAACACACCTTAACCAAACGGTCTTCAAATTATTAAGATTTTAATGCAAAAGCTCACATCACCTTTTGACTGTTAGAACTTCCAGAAGATCTTTCAAAAAAGACTTGCCAAACAGTCCCGAAATTATTTAACCAAACAGATAGGCTTGTCAATAATACTTGAAACTTTACAATTCGATCCGATTATCACATATTTAGATGAGGTGTTAATGTAATCAAATTTGGATTTTGCAATTTGCATTCAATTAATAATAAAAATAAAAAATATAAAAAACAAAAAATAATAAAAAACATATTTATAACAATTTTTAGATACACTATTACTATCATTATCATCATTTAGAATTGTCACGTGCAAAACATGTACACACTTAGTAGTCTTATTAAACGAGGGATATATATTCTAGTTAAATTAAATCAGTTTATCATTTTTTTCATGTGTACTTTTATTTGAAGAATATGTACCATATTTCTCATTAATGAAAAATCGAGGTGATTTTATTGACAACGCTAATGAAAATTGGATGAAGAAATTAAATCTAAGTAGCATGAATGGGCTCAAAATTTTTGTTATATTAATTGGATTATTTAGGATAAGATGAGCTATGCCTTTCCTTGTAATATTTTTCTTCGATAATGGTTAATAAAATTTTAAGTATTTGACCCTCCACCTAAAGTAAAGTTTGGTGTAGAAAAATGAATTATTTAGAACACAAATAACAATCAAAGTTTCAATAATCACAGATAAGAAAATCCTATGGAAAATTCAAAACATTCTATTAAGATTAAAATACATTTAAATTCTAATATCAATTTTAGTCAGTTGCATAAAAATAGGTTTCCAAAAGATATTGACTAAATTCCCCCATCTCGTAATAACATTAGTGTCAACTACGAAAAATCCGATAATAATACTATTGAGTAATGGGTTATCATAGATGGTTACAAGTTAATCAACTTGGCTTGGAAGTTGGAATCTTGGGTTTCAAAAAATATGGTTAGGAAATCCTGAATAAGCAATTGGGAGGAACTCTTAAAATACGTTCTTGAACTCCTAAATTAGAATTGAGAAATCACTATATCCCATTATTATGGAAAATCAAACAAATGTGTTGATACTTACATTGTTTTAGATCTAAGATAAGTTATGTGAAGTCATTTTTATTGTATCCCCTTTGAGTTTTTTTTTTATTTTTGTTATCATTATTGAATGATGATATTGTTGGCATGACTTGGAGTTGTTTGTCTTAATTGAATCAAATGAAAAGAAAAAAAAAATCTCTAATGAGAATAAATTACAGATAATAACAGCCTTGTACTTAGGTGTAGTAATACTTCAATCTTAGATAAGTCCCCCCCCCATGAAATTTTTAGATTGCAACACTTTGCTCATTGACCTATTAATCAGGTTAATAAATATAAAATTATTAAATTTCCCTATTTATAGATTATATGGACTCAACAATGGATTAATACCAAATTAATGAAAATAATCATTCTAAAATGAAAATTCTTCTTAAGGTATTGATTAATGACCATTTTCAAAGGCATTTCCAAGATAAACTTTATTTAAAGAAAGTTAGAAAAACATGTAAGACTAGGGGTTTAGAAAAAATTAAATAAAAATGACAAAATGGATAAAATAAGGGTAGTTTAAAAATGTTTTAAAAATGCTTAATGAAATACTCTACAAGGTTAATTGACAAAATGCTAACAAAAAAGGCAAACCCAAAAGTTCAAGAATCTATATTAGAAAACAAAGTTTAGGTATCTAAGTACAGATTGATACTAGAATTCACATTTGTTGGGACTGTGATCACAATCTTCTTTGAGACATAATTACACCAACAATGAAATTATTTCTATTGACTATCATCAATTTGTAGCTATGGTCGCAGTAGTATATGCGCTATTGTGAAACTACGACTTACATATTTCAATTCCACTCATTTGAGATTATATGTGGTTTGATAAAAATAAGATAGAAACATAAAATTGAGGAAAAAAAGTTTTTAACGCAAATTTTTTACTTCTCTTTCATAGCAAATTTCACAAATTTTGTTAAAAACTTTTCCTCTACTTGTCGTTTCTCCCTTTTTCTTTTTTATCAAACCAAATATAACCCAAGCATATATATGTACACATTGATCATGGTTTTGATAAATAATACATATGAATAAGTGATTTGTTACAATGTATATGACATTACATGAAACAACGAACAAACTAACAAAATGAAATTCATGTGATCGACCCCATATAATTGAAATAAGGCCTAGATAATAGATAATGATGGTTTAGTGAGAGGAGATTCCTAAGAAGAAAATAAGAGTGAAATAAAATGTTTGGACGGAAATTTATATGTGATGATATAATAAGATATTATTCAAGTGTCAATAATTTAACAATATATATGACATTACATGGAACAAATTAACGAAATAGAATTTATGTAATCAACCCATATGACTGAGATAAGGCTTAGATGATAGATGATGATGGTTGAGTGAGAGGAGAGTCATAAGAAGAAAATAAGAGTGAACTAATATGTTAGGCGGTGATTTAAACGTTGACTAAGGCAAGTATGTGCATTATATAATAAAGATGGTTGCACGTGTTTTTTCATGTTCAACAACTTTTTGATAGAATAAGGATTTGGTATTTAAAAAAATTGTTAATTTTTCTTTCTTTTAAACTATTGATGGACACAATAACTCATTAAAAGTAGGGATTAAGATAATACATGAAATTCATTTTGGCTATAGCAACTACATACCTAGCCTTAGTCTATACTAGCTAATCAAAATTGGCCATGTTACCCATATTTTTAAGAGAATCTTAGACTTCAAATTACGGGGAGATTGGGAAAATGGGAGGCATGCTCTATTTCAAGAAGTGCAATAAAATAGGATTAATGTAGAGTACATATAATTGGAAAAATGCTTTATTTTGACAAAGGAAGAATCGTATATCCATCATTGAGCATTCTATTAAGGAAAATCCAAAAAGTCCATACAAGCTACAAATGAAGAAATAAAGATCAATTTTGACAAAAAAGAGGGTCTGGAATCAATTTCTAGAAAGAAAAGGCCATTTTTTCTATATGATTCATAGCTTTAACCTTATTCAGTTTGAAAAAAAAGCATGGGTTTCTTTTGGAGTTCAGATCTTATTATCCACAAAATATGTTCCAATGCACTTCCAACATGATCTAACACTAATATCTCATACATGGTGGATCCCACTCTTATAAATTTACTAGCTTGTGATGCAGATGCTTCATTTATATACAAAACTGAAGACGGAGCTCTATGACAATTTTAGTTAAGCAATACCCATCTAAGTCCAATTCAAGTATTACTTTTTTTAGGTTATGTATAATTTATCCGATCACAATCTAGTTGCGCTTTAATGAGAGGCCAATTTCCTATGCTCTAGATAAATTGTATCTTAATTCTATTTCTATTAATTTTTATTGGTTTGTTATTATTTTTGTATTACTTTTAGCTAAAATTATAAAAAAAACCTTATCTTATAACAATTCTATAAACCACCTTTGTATTTTGACACTAACAAAGGCCTCTTCCATAGTCTTGAAAAATTTTCAGTAACAAAAACATTGAAGTTACCAAAATATCGTTATCATTGTTAAGGCATTATTGTACACCATTTAAAGTTTTAACTTTACCTTCCACTAATTTATTTTGCCAGACAACTTTAAAAGAGTAATCCCCCCTATTCTTCTTGGACAAAGTAAAGTTAAAATGCTTAAGTGAAGTAAAAGGAAGCAAATATTTTTAGTAAATTTACATGTGAATGAAGTTAGTTAAGGGTAAAATTGGTATTTTAGAAATAATGTATTACATCAACATTTTTTTTATTTGGAATGTTAATGAAATGAATGCATTTTCACCTTTTTCAAAACAATAGGGGAGGTTTTTGTTAAGGTCAGAACACAAGGGAGTTCCATAGGATTTTTAAAAGACCCAATGAGGTTTTTATATAAGTTTTCCTATTTTTAAATGGAAATTAAATTGATAATAAATTAATTAAACTATATTTAAAAATAATAATTTTTATGAATTTTTTTTATTCATTTATTAAAATTAATTAACTATATTAAGTTTTTATTTTTAAGTGAAACTTAAGTTGGGTTTAAATTAGTCAAATTAATTATAAAACTAATAGTTGTTAGATATTTTTGTATGTCTTATATTAATTTTTAATTTATATTATTCCTTTTTATTAACTAAATTATTATTTTTATATTAATAAAAAATATTTTTATCAATAACAATAATTAATAATTACTTTTATTTTATTTAAGTAACTTAATAAATTATTTTTACTATAGTTAATTAATTTTTATTATTTTCAAATGGAATATAAATGGATTATAATTTCTATGATGTTTTATACAATGTTTTCAACCTATCATTGATTTGGACTGTTAAACCATTCAAACTATCACTTGACCCTATTTCTAATTCTAGGTTTCCAAAAACCCACCCTGTTTGACCTTGATGGCTGAACAATTGACCCTTTTGACCCAGTCTTTGGGTCATAGGTTACAATCTACAATGTACTAAAAACTTTTGGAGGATTTAACTTTGTGCTCAGTTATCTGACTGGGTAAAGTAAATAATATTTATTTTGAAATGCAAAATTACTTAATTAGTTAACTTAAAAATTAAATATCTTTTAAATGGAAATAGGCTATTTAGTCGAGCTTTATTGGGTTCATGAGTTATTTGAGCTCGGCTTAGTCTAAACCGAGCTTCAAGTCAAGCTTGAACCCAATAATGCTTGGCTTTTGTGAGGCTTGTAAGACTACATACATACATCCATATAATAAATAATGTATAAATAAAAATAAAAAATAAAAGAAATTATTTATATATAATAATAATAATAAATTTTTATAATTCTTAATTTTTATATGTCAAATAAAAAATAATAAATAATTTTTATATGTATAACTTTAATTTTTATAAAACATTTGGCTCACATTCAAGCTCGAGCTTACAAGCTTTTGACTCAAGCTGAACACGAGCCCAAATCTCTAACTTGAATTGAACTCGAACCTCATACTTTATTGACAAGCCAAGATCAAATAGCTAGATATTCGTTTCAGCTCGGCTTGAATCCACCCCTAGTTGGAATGGATTTTGTTGGGAGCAGATGCCAACTCTTTCTTTGAGGGAATTGGTGCAGTTATTAAGATTTATTGATTTGTTTTTTTCTAGAGGGGGTCCCTGTTAATCATAATGATATTTTGGCATGTAGCTTTTTCATAGGTGTAATGTGGGCTGTGCTCCACTTTCGCAAACAGCTCAAACTATAGCAGGCCATGTTGTGTCGGCATGCACAAGGGAAGCCTAGCACGGCCCTGTTAATCATAATGATATTTTCTAGAGGGGGTCCCTGTTAATCATAATGATATTTTGGTATGTAGCTTTTTCATAGATGTAATGTGGGCTGTGCCCCACTTTCATAGGCCATGTTGTGTGGGCATGTTGTGTCGGGTCATGTCTACTTGGCCCAAAACCCCTCAAAAGGGAAGCCTAGCACGGCCCTCGACACAAGCACAAATGGGCCTGTGTCATGCCAGACCAGGCCAGACATTGGGCCAAGCCGTGGGTAGCCACGAGCCTCAAAACCTGAGCCTAACACAGCATGGAGATTTGGGCTGGGCCCAGAACGGCCCACTTGCTATAGTGACCAGGCCCGGCCTAAGTTGTGCTGGGTCATGCCAGCCCACGAACAACTCGACCCACTTTACAGATGTAAGGGTTTTTTGATAAATTCACATAAAGGTATTTTAAGAACTTACGTACAAGCATCTTTTATCATTTAGTGGGATTTGCAAAGGATTTTCTTTCATTTTCATTTGTGCTTAATGGAATAGGAGATGTCTGGCCCTATGGACTTCCAGAAAACCAAGGAAGTTGGTTCAATCCATTTCGAACAAACATAGAAAAGGTTGATTTGAATAACTTTTCCTGAAAAAAAAATAAAAAACAAAATATCAATATAATTAATGTGGGGGCCGGGTACAAGTGATGTAGACCAAAAGAAATGGCCAATCTCAAGGGTCCCCTACCTAGTAGAAGGCTTGGATGGACCATACCATCCCTGGATGCGGTGGAAATAGCAAATAGGTAGTAAGTGGCAATGTCTAATCTCTAATGCACATGGAGTGATAGAAACTTAAGATAGAAGAAAATATCTTATGAACTTTGAATAAAATGGTAGAAATTTTCTGTAGTTGAAAATTAGAAGCCAAATATACAGACTATAGAAACAACACAACTGAGTCGTCTGGGTTGCTGTAATCAACTGGATAGAAGACCTTTAGGAGTCATAAATCTACTGGGTCTAGATGCATTCTATGTAAGTTTGGTCAAAGTCCAAGCTACATTTGGAAGTGTTCAATCTGTCTCCTTTACAATGGTCTAATTTGTCCAAGGGGCCATTATATTACTTGGCTGGCAGGCATCAGAGGTTTGAGGACCAATATATTGGGCAAGTGCATTTCTTTCATAAATCTACTGTCTCATGTAGGTTGTGTTTCTTTCTATTTTTTATAAAAATTAAAAAGCTCTAGATCAAAATTATGATCATATATGTATATGTGAGTGCATTTCTGTCTGTTCAGGAGGCCAATGTGTTTATTTTACCAAAAATTAAAAAGATTAATATATCCATCAATAAGTGGTTGGACTGACTTCTCACAGTATCATCCCTCACACCTACCTCACAGCACTTGCAGCCAGAACATCCTTATATATTTTCATTCATGGAGATATATTCCCAATGCACGGCTGCAAATGCTGTGAGATGAGTGTGAGGAGAAAATCCAGATTTTTAATAAGCACTCATCTGATAAATTATTGAGGCCAGCTATATGATGTTTTGGTGGGGAAGGATTGAATATAGGTCTAACCTTTGGCAATTTACATTTTATTTACACAGGGTGGCTAATTTCAGACTTGAACCCTCATTCTCATGTTGTTGTTGGCCTTTATCCCTTTCTCTCATCTTCTGCAACCATCTTCGACAATTCAAATGCTACTTGGTTTTACATATTAACAAGGATATCGATCATATTCATGCTCGATTTTCTTTCTCAATCACCTCTATATATCTAATAAACTAGGCATGTCACAAATTTCCATAATATTGGGTCAATTAAACTTCTCCAGAAGGATGAGTAGCTGGGTATTCTCTGAGTTGCCCATTTATTCGTTCCTCTAATCCATCTCAATATTGCATCATTTATTTGAGCTTTCTAAATGATATTAACCACTGAACCTATCAAATGTAATTTAGAAACTGCAAAAAATGGCTTCATTTGGAAAATGCTATGGACTTTTATCCTCAAACTTTTCTACAAAAAGGAGAACGGAGAGGGGAGAGGTTATTTTTGCTCCTTCCATGGTTATATTATGTCTTACTATAATACAAAAATGAATATTCTCAATATGTTAAATCTTAATATCAACCAATCATGCTAAAGATGTTATATGGTCTAATTATTTTTTTATTGATTGATGTTTCACAAGATATACTTACCAGATTGGTTAAGGTCTTTTCATCAATGTTTTTAAAACTAAACCGAATATGGAATCACTTTGGCCATCAGTTCTTGGGTCAAACAGTTCGACCATCTGGTTCAAACAAACAACCCATTTTGATTTTTAAATTAAAAATGAAAAATGAAAAAAAAAAACCATTGTTTGTAGGTCGACGGTTTGGCCACCGAGGTCAGCGGATCACTGACCAATTCAACGGTTTTTAGCCCAAAAACGGTTTTAAGGTGAAACAAAAATTGATTGCCTGACTGGTTCCTAGGTCAACTGGTCTGACCATCTGGCCTGATCCGGTTTTCAAAACCATGTTTTTCACAACAATAAAGATGTCAAATATCTTACTTTATCACTGTTTCACATTCTTTGTTCTTGCACCATAGTATCTGCCTTATATTTAGTGCTCGAATTATTTTCAATTAAGTTGATAAACAACTTGATTATATATTCATCCATGGACTGCTTGTGGAGGAAGCAAAACTTGTTTTCCTTCATTTTTCATGCAATCAAATACAGTCTTAGGGACAGTAGAATTGAATTGCTTATTAGTTCATTTTTTTTAGTAGATAAAATGGTCATATAACAGAATATTTGTGACAAATTAGTCAACCCAACAAGCCGTTCAATATCTAAGGAGCTTGCACCTATACGTAATTGCTTATTCACTAAAAGATAAACTGATAAGAAATTCAGTTTAGAGAATTCAGCCATATCAAACGGCCCCTTAAACATCTTACATTAAACCGAGTTTGATGATGGATAATTTTGAACTTTACCAAGTGAAGATGTTAATGAGAGTAACAGTTGGTATGGCATTCATTTCTTAACTCTCTATAGTTATTTGGAGTAAACCATAGTATTCTAGTAAAGTCACAAGCAATTATAAAAGGGAGCTCCACTGCCCCAGTTTGGTCTGTTTTCAGAATGCTAGAATGCCTTCATTATTTTGCTTCTGATCCCACTATTATATAAGAGTTTCATCCCTCTTTTGTGGTGTCTCAGACTTCTAACCCTTGCAATGTAATCTGTATCCTTTCTGGGTCTCCCTTTCCTCTTGTTCTCAACTCTACCTATTCAAGTTCTAGTGTCAAACTCAGCCAAACAACCCATTTGACTAATTTTTTAAAAGGGAATACTTAATCAATTGACACAAGATGTTCTACTTGCAAATTATGGGGACTCATGGACCATGGTGTCAAATATCATAGATTATTTACAGTGAAAACTTGAAAATAATGGTTGAAGATCATAGACGTACGGTTCTTCATGACAGGCAATCACCCTTCATACTGCTTATGGTAAGAGATGTCGACCCAAGATGTTTATGGCACAACCTCCCAGAGGCCAGAGCTAACTGGAAGAAATAACTTAAAATGGGCCAGCCCATTAGTTCATACCATGTTTTTATTTGGCTAGTCTAAATCCTACTTAATTAGGGTTTAGTGTTATTGCAAATGAAGAGTGGATGAGGTGGTTCCAAGCATTTGCATCTTCCTCTTGGTGGTCCTGTGACAGCAATTTTAGTCATTTGGTAATCTATATATATATATATGAAATGTCTTCCTGAAAAAACCCTCTATTCTATTTTTCTGTTTTTTTTTTAATTTTTTAATCCATATAATTATTTCACAACCAATCTTTAGGAAGCCTGGGAACGTTTGGACTTCCAAACCCCCTCCCACCCACGTCTGCCATTAAATCTTATCTTATAGGAAGCCTAGGAACTTTGGACTTCCAAACTTTTCTACAAAAACCGTTGGACTCTCATGCATGTTTTCTCTTTTCTTTCTTTTTTTCAGTCTTACTTTATTCAAGTATCAGATTCGAATTCACTCGAGCAGACGTGATTTAGCTTCTCAGAGATTCTCTAATTTGCTTGCTTAGACTAGGTATGTATTTTTTTTTTTTTGCATTATTGGGTGAATTATTAAGTGTTTTTCGACTATCAAAAATAAAATCGACTCATTAAAAAGTAGAGAAAACAGCAAGAAGAAGCAATAAAAAATGAAAAAAAGTTAACCGGGTCGTCGTAGAACCCGTTCCAACGGTTGGGCGAAGAAGACAATGAAAACGGGTTTTTCGAGATCCGTTTTCGATAGAATATCGGGTACGTCCGAATCCGAACCGTTTTAGGACGGTTCGCACCAATCGTCCATTGCACGGTTAATTACAATAATTAATGTTGATTAACATTAACAATAATTGACGTCATTAAATTTAATGTTGATTACGTGGATTGGTTGTGAGATAATTAACGACCAAACGTTAATAAATACCGTATTAACGTCAAGAATTTTAATGTTGATTACGTGATTGGTTGTGAGATAATTAACGTCCAAACGTTAATAAATACTGTAATTAACTGTAATTACAGTATTATTTATTGGTTGGCGTTAATAATTACAGTATTATTTTAATTACAACACTTTTCATAATTACAGTATTTTTCTACATTTTAATAATTAACATTATTTAAAAAATACAGTATTTCTTAATTAACAGTATTAATTACAATATTAAATTAATTAACAGTAATTTTAATAATTATAGTATTTTATTAATTACATTATTTATTTTAAAACAATGTATTTATTAAATAACAGTATTTTCAAAAAAACAACCAAAAACTATGTAATTAACAGTATTTAATTTACACTATTTAATAAATACATTATTTTTAAAAAATAATATATTTTTAAAAGTAATTAACAGTAATCAATTAGGTTGATTAACATTAACAATAATTAATTACTGTTAATATTAACAGTATTTACAATTAGAGTAATTTAATAATTACAATATTTTTTGTAATTACAGTATTTTTCAGAATTTTTAATAAAATACATTTAATGACATTTAAATAATTACAATGTTTTAATAAATACGGTATTTATTAATTACAACTTTTAATATTACTGTATTTACTAAAATAATGTATTTATTAATTAACAGTAATTTAATAAAAATATATTTATTAAATAACAGTATTTTCAAAAAAAGAAAATTAACAGTAATTATTTTTATAATTAACAGTATTCTAAAAAATACTATATCTATTAATTAACAGTATTTAAATTACACTATTTAATTATAATAATAAGTGATTATCACAAAATTAACCGTAATTATTTTGTATAATTAACAAAAATCAGCATATGGTACTTTAATAATTAACATTAATTCTAATAAACAATAATTATTTTCAAAAAATTACATTTATTTACATATAAATAATTACAATATTAATAAATACATTATTTTTTTTACACTATTTAATAAATAGATTATTTAAAAAAAATGATATATTTTTAATTAAAAGTACTTAACACTAATTATTATAGTTAACCGTAATTATAAGTTAAGCTATAACTTATAATTACCAGAAAATTGCATTTATTTAATCAACATTGATTATTAATTAACAATAGTATAATTCACAGTATTAAACAATAATTATAATCTAAGCTATAAATAGCATAAAATTACACATAATTATCACTAAGGAATATGTTCAAATGTTTCTAGTGGGCTTTAATGACGAAGAGTAGATCAATACATCATCAATATATACTATTATGAATTGAGTATAGGGTGTGAATATTTCATTCATAATCCTTTGAAATTCAGATTTCTTCTATTATAATCTGCCAATAACCTGATTTTAGGTCAAATTTTGAGAATATTTCTACGTCATATAATCGGTTTATTAGATCATACTTATTAGGAATAAGGTATCTAATCCATCTCAAAGCTTTGTTGAGAGGTTTGTAATTTATAATGAGTCTCGATACTCCTCTCTCTATTTCTACTGCGTTTTCTACATAGAAAGCATGGCAGCTCCAAGGGGATTTACTTGGTCTAATTAGACCTTTTTCTAGTAAATCTCGGATTTCTTTCTTACATATTTCCAATAATCTATTATTCATTTGGATTGGTTTGGCTTTTGTAGGAATCTTTGATTCTCTAAAATCCTCTTCATATGGTAGTTCTACCATATGCTTCTTCCTATGCCAGAAGGCGTTAGGTGTTTCAGCACAAATTTCTTGTGTTATCTTTGTTTGAAAATTTTCAATTTCTAATTGCATCTTAGGCTCTTTCAGTTGCTTAATTAGTTGTCTTTCTTTTATTTCAGATTGTAATTCTGCTATAAGCTTTACTTTACCTTTTGCATTTTTTTCAGAGTATTGATAGTTAAAGTTTTTTGGCAAAACTTATAAGTTACCGAAATTTCTCCTATTGTTGTTGTGATTCCCGAAGGATCAATTTGGCAAGGGAGGATGGATAACAAGAATGGGGTTCCCAAAATGACTTCTTGTCTTAGGTCTTTTATTATAAGGAAAGTGGACTTTAGACAAATTCCTTGGTTGCAGATGTGGGCTATAAGGATCTTATATTTTTTCTCAAGTTTTCTTCCATCCGTTGCATTAACTTGTTGGGTCGTTTTCTCAAAATATCTAGAAGGCACAATTCCTTCTTTAATACAATTAATGTCCACACCTGAGTTTATTAAGACTATCACTGAGAGATTGAAAATCTTTAATTCTAATGGTAATCATAGAATACCATTTTTGGTATTTAACTTCTTCTATAGAGTATATGAACTCTTCATCGTTTCCGACAAACTCAACGGAAACCTGTTCTGATGATTTCTCCAGAATTTTTCGGCTTCCAATTGGTCAACCCTTAATTTGAGGGTTTTTAGCTCTCTTTTTAGTAGATTGACTTCTTCCCATAAATCCTGTATGGTAGGAGGTCGGGAAGTCTCTAATTGAGACCTTCTAATCAATTCTCTATAAGAAATTATATTCTTTTAATCCAATAGCTGTCCTGGTTTCTCCTTGTTGGCCTTTTCAGTTCTATCTTGTAGAGCTATTAGCAAATATTTTTTTTCTTTCATTCCTCATTAGGAATTTCATTAAGTATCTCTAAAAGATATTCTTCCTCCAAGGTTAATACGTTAAGTTCTCCTGACTCTTCTCCAAAAGTATCTGTTTCACTTTTGCAGGTGCATATGTCATTAACACAGCATTCTTCTGAAGAGGTAGAAGATTCTCTTGTTGAGGCCTCTGGCTCACCTTCTTCTTCTTCCAGCTCATTAAGTTTCTTAGTGGTGGTTTTATTTTTAAAGCATTTATTAGCATAGTGGCCTATTTTTCCACATTTAAAACAAGTTGGGGTTGTTGGTTTTCTGATTTTAGAAAACCTTTTAGGGTTCTTATGGGGCTTCTTTTCCCTTTTGTAGAAGTTTATTTTCTTTTTCTTTTGAACCATCCGCGAAGCGGGAGGTTTAGGAACCATTCCAAATTGGTAGCAAAAATCTCCTAATTCTCTTTTAGAATTAAATTTTTCTTTTTTAACTTGTCTCTTTAGTTTCATGTCATTACATACTTCCAATCCTATTTGATTCACTATTTGGATTAAGTAGCCGTAAGAGTAATTGGAGTTCAGGATTCTACCACCTCTTATTTGCCTAAGGTAATTTCTAACATTTTCCGCAAATACTGGCGGGAGACCCGAAATAAATTGTTCTTTCTAGAAATCTTGTTTAGAATTTGTTAATCTATGTACTTTGGATAGAAATACATTTTTGTACCATCTAAAATCAGATAGGGTTTTACATCTAAGGTTTATCAATTGTTCTCATATTCTTTCCCACATATTTGATGAATTTCCTATGAACTGACTTAGGATGTTTAGGATTAAGGTCATAACTACATCGGATACTAGGGATCCTTGAATGAGGATTCTTTTTCCATCTTCATCTCTTTTTACTGCATTAAGGATGTAGTCTTTTTCTCTTTCTGTAAGATAATTATTCCACCAACATTTTAATTGTCTTATGAAGGATTTAGTGATAACAGTGGCTATCACCTTTTCATCATTACTAGCCAATTTGTTGGCACAAGCATACATGGTCATGTGTGCTATTATGTCATGAATCTGATATTCAGATTTCCCATTTAGGTTCCATTCATAGAAGGTATTCCAATTATACCCGACTTGAGATTTCATTGGCTCTTCGAATAGAAGATCCACTAGGGTGTGCCTAGAGTAATAAGGCTTTTTACTCTGATAGGAAGGTTTATTTATCTCCAAATTTTGGATGGATTTGTTTCCTGCCATGGATTCATTATTTGAATCTTCTCCCAAGAGATTTTTTGATCTAGACTCTCTTGCCTTTACTAGATTTAGAAGTTTCTCCCTTTTCCCAGATTGAGGGGGATATTAATCTTGCCGATAATTCTTGATAACTTATTTTTGATAGATCTATTGGGTTTGTTTTAATTTTCATATTTTCAGGAAAACTTGGCATAATCGCCATTGGTCTTTCCTTTTTGATTATTGCTCTGGATTTAGAGACTTCTAGTGAGCTTAATAAAGATTCTATTCTGTTAGTTTGTTTTCCTAAGACATTTAAGCATATGTTCGTGTAATTGTTCTGTTCTATTATTTGAGAACAATGTTCTGGCTCAATTTTCTCATATTCTTTTATTATTGTTGAATTTTTTATGGGGCTAGCTATTAGATTGTCCTTCCCTATTTTTAGTGCTTCTAAGGGTGGATGTATAGATTCCACAATCTTTCTAGTTGCTGCTATCTTCCAAGCTTTAAACAACTTTTCTGTAACACATAATTCTAACTCCTTAGTGGGAGGTTGTAGGAACTGGTTTTGTTTCACAAACCAATCCTAAAGGGGATATTCTCCTTAACTTCCATCATGTCATCGTACCATGCTTCTTTGATACGATCTCTTTCTTCCTTGGTAAATTTCTTGAAAAACCACATTTTCTTTAAAGGTTGTGAGTTAAAATCTAACCTAATAAGGTCTTTATCTATTTGGAACTCATCTTCTGTTTCTATCACATTAATCTCAAAGTCTGCCTCTGTAGGCTCATAAGACTTTATCGATGGGTTTTCTCTTCGGACTGTATAATAGTCCGATGGTGAACTATTGGTTATGGGTGTCTCATAAGTGGCATAAATAATTCCTGGGGGAGGTCGTGTCAGGTCTACCGATCTCCTAGAACTAGTGTCCATTAAATCGACGTCTCTTCTAGACCTTATATCCATTGATTCGGCATACGAAGGTCATGAGGAGGTCGAAGCTCTTCTAAACCTAAGTTCTATAGACCCATCTTGTTCATTAATTATAGAAGCTAGTTTAGTGGATTCGATAGGACTCGGGGGCTCTACTTTAGCAAGTGACCAACTTTCCGGCATCTTCATTTCATTCCAAGTAATCTGCCTAGGAATCGTAACATTATTCCTAGCGTTGGTCAAGAAGAGGGCAGTCATTTCCCTACTTCCTGTGATCCTAGTATTATGACAGATAGTATTCATGGTCTTAAAGTAGACCCTATATACCAATGCTATATTTTTGGATCCTGGTTTCATATCGAAACCTTGGGTCTGAATCCTAAGGGTTAAGGCTTCATGGATACCCGGATCTGTTAGTGATACAAAAAAATTTGGACGAGCATTGAAATAAATTGGCCCTTGATGGAGGCTTCCTTCTATTACTCCTAATAAGGAGTCACTGGATCTATTATGTCTTGAATCGGTCAGACAAACTAGAGCTACTATCTATAGACCTGTTCTGGTCAATGGTTTAATGGTGACTTGTATTAAGCCAAAATGTATAAAATTACAGTTACTTCTTTTCTTATAAGTTTCTATTATCTTCTTATCTACTAGGGAGAAGCTTTCTGCTTCGTTTCCTAGGGCAATTGTTCTTTCTATAGTTCTAATATTCTAATATGTTTTTAAACTGAATATTCCTTTTTTATATATCTCAGATGGTGCAATCTTTGGGATGGTCCAGTTGTGCAAGGATTTTTCTATATTATCATAATTTACTGCTTCCATATTTTTTATAGATATGGACTTGGCTAAGGACGTGGCTAAGGACGTGCTGCAAGGACGTGCTGCTATTACACTCACCAAAGTCTTCCAAGGTACTAGAGGAGGACCGAAATAACTTCTTCATCTTATCCTTTTACTTCACCAAATGCGGTCAGTCAACTTTCACGGCCTTCACTCTCTTCGGCCTACAACGCGACTACGACCTTGGCTCAAGGGTTCTAGCCATGGTAAAATCGATAGGTGTCTAAGTTGTCTAACTGGGGTTTTAGTCCAATGATATCTCCGAAGAAGCTATAATCTTTGGGTTCTAGCCAAAGGTTCTAGGATGTCTACTAGTCACCAGAGATCTAAATAAGGTAGAGGCAGGATCAAGCGTGTGGTCGATAAGGAAGATGAGAAGATAAATGGTTTAGGATATGAAGTTAGGGATCTGCCATGTCAACATGTCTCTCCTTTCTCTCCCACCCTTTTCCTAATTTCTCAGAATTTTGAATTTTCTATTTTCTTAATCTACATAATATCACTTAAACCAATAAAATGAGTTTGCAGTGAGATGTTTTGCAGGAGGCGTGTGGGCTTCCAATGCATCTCCTACCACAGGCTTTTATTTCAAGGATATTCCAAACTCTTCTCTATCTTCCAATGCATCTCACTCAAAGTTATAAAGCCACCTCAGACATTAAAAATCTGAGATTGGTGAACACAGAAGAATAAAGCCACATCCTCCAGTTTTTTATTGTTCTTCAACGAACACATATTAGGTATATTTTAGATTATGTTTTCTATTTTTCTGGAGTGTTAAATCCTATTTTTTGAAAGTAAACTCTGTATCGTTCTTTAGTTTTTTATCATTCTGTATTGTGTTCACAGAAAGTAAACTCTGTGACAACTTTGGAGATAATCATATTTCAATAGTTTCAAGTACGTTGGAAATAAAGTTTTGATGAGTTTTATAGATTGGTAATGAGAATGTTGGAGATAAGTTTTAGGTTAGTAATTTTTTCTTTGTTTTCTGTTTTTCATCTTATAGTAAATTGGAGAGATAAGTTTTATTCTTCTTTGTTTTTCGTTTTTCTTTTGAAATGCATCGTTTTTTCATTTTAGGGTGGTTTTTCTTTGTCTTTCGTTTTTCTTCTTCCTTGGATTTTGAAATGCGACTTCGGTAACTCTTCTCCATTTCAGGTTGGTTTTCAGGCGCACTTTCCACCAAGAAACTCTTCATTCAAGTTGGTTCTGGCCTTTGAAAGCTTAATGTAAAATACATTAGTGATATCTATTATGTTATAAATAGCAGAAAATTACAAGCTATAAATGATTTAATTAGAAGTATTTACAATTGCATTATTATTCTTAATTTTTAATAATTGACATTATTTTAAAAAATACAGTATTAATTAATTAACATTATTAATTATAGTATTTAATTAAAAGTATTTATAAATGCATTATTTCACTTTTTTTACCAAATCTTGTGCATTGCATGGATCCCCGCTAGTTTATTATTAAAATCCAATCAGTTCTTTTATTTCGTGTTTTTTATTCCTACAAATGGGCTTGAAATTTGAAATTGCTCTCTAGAAGGGCCCTCAATTAAAAAATAAAGGGTTTCTTGTAGATAAGGGCAACTTTTTGCCCTTAATATCAATAAAAAATAACATTTTTATATAATAACTAAAATATGATAGTTTTTTCTTTTTTGAAAAAATATCAAGAAAGGACACTCTTATTCTCCTCTGCCTCTATATTCATGTGAATACAAATCTTCAGTGCTTCTGCGGCAATCTCCGACGCTTCCACCCACATCCACCAGGCGCTCCACCCCATAGCCCTCCAAAATTGCCTTCATGAACGGCATGAATACCCCCAACATGGCCTTGTACACTAGCTCGTTCATCTCCGACTTGTCTCCGTAGTACAAATACGTCGGCTCACCTTTCGCCTTCATGAACGGCTCCTCTTTTGGGTCCACCATCACCTCGTGCAAGATGGGCCACACCTTCGTTAGGGAGTACTTGCACTCCGAGTAGCCATTGGTGATGTGCTTGAGAAGACGTCGTAGCTAATGAGCATTCGGACCGGTTGGGAGGACACGTGCTAGGATCTCGAAGGTGGAGAGAGGGATCCTGGAACCACCTTGCCAGATGGTGTTGGGGACCTTGAGGCGGATGATGGCATTGAGGGACATTAGGATGCTGATCATGTTGGCGAGCTCCAGTATGGCCAGCCTAGCATTATTTCGGGTCTTTGTTGTCTCATCCACCATGGCCATAGAGCTCTACTTCTGAGTTCTCACTTCTCAGAGACGACTGTCCACTGCTCTTCCGGTCATAGTTGTCGCTGGCGACTTTAAACTACCACGAATACAGAGGGAGAGGAGGAAGACGAGCAAGTGTCCTTTTTTGATATTATTGCTAAAAAGCTATCCTATTTTAATTATTATATAAAAATAATATTTTTTATTGATATTAAAGACAAAAAGTTGCCCTTATATGAAACCAAAAAATAAATCCTTTTCTTTACAGGAAATCCAAAAACAAAGGCAAGCGTTTTTTTTTTTTGTATCAAGTGGTAAAGCATTTAAAGCCTGTTTATTATTTTTGGCATTTAACACATTTATTTTTTAAAACCAAATTGATTGCCACATCAGCAAAAATATTGAAAAACAAAACCATACACATTAGTGAACAACCCCTAAATATTCCATTGAAAAGTGTGGAAAGTGTAGGATGGAAAGGACGTGACATCCCCACCCTACCCAAAAAAATATGTTCTGCAACAAGTGTATATAGATTCTTCTGTTAATAGGATTTGATATACGCTCCCTACTCACACCCCCAGGGCACAAAATTTTCAAAAAGAAAAGAAAAACATTAATATAACACCGTCAATCTAACTAAGTGCCTTAGTTTCAGAAAATGCAAGGTGATTATCTCCAAATTTTATCAAAAACTGTTTTTTTTTTATCGAATATTTAGTGAACAACCCCTAAATATTCCATTGAAAAGTGTGGAGAGTGTAGGATGGAAAGGACGTGACATCCCCACCCTACCCAAAAAAAAAATGTTCTGCAACAAGTGTATATATTCTTCTGTTAATAGGATTTGATATACGCTCCCTACTCACACCCCCAGGGCACAAAATTTTCAAAAAGAAAAGAAAAACATTAATATAACACCATCAATCTAACTAAGTGCCTTAGTTTCAAAAAATGCAAGGTGATTATCTCCAAATTTTAAGTTTCAAAAACTGTTTTTTTTTACCCGCCCCCCCCCGCCCCCCATCTTCATAAAATCCTATGGAAGGAAAGTTCTCAAAAACAGAACCATGAAAGAATATTGGCTGAAAAATTATAATGTTTTTTGAGACACCTACATTACTGAAATGGGAAAGCACTATTCATTCATCAAAAGACAAATCAAAACATTGTTACATTTCATCTATGGCGAAGATGATGAACTGAGAAATCACTTTCATGAAACTCCTTGAATGCTGAAGATCTCCACGTCCATCAAAGAACCATATTAAAGATTATAGAACTTCAAAAAGCCATTACTGAACATAGAAACGTAATTTGTTGGATTAAATGTTAAGATACTATTCACCCATTCAATGAAATAATTTGAAAACATAATGGGAATTACCATTCACCCATTCATCCAAAATAACCAACACCCTATGCCCTTATCTTGGACGGTTACAACTTACAAGTTTTCTACTATTTGGTTGCTATCTTTTCTTCCTTTTTATTCGGTCAACCATATAAAAGCTGATGAGTTAAAAGGAATGCTACATGATTTCCTTCTAACATTGATCATCTCGTATCTGCCTTGCACACAACAGGTACCCCATAGTAAATTGTTGCTTAGTTACTTGCCTGCTAACAAAGCCATCTTCAGTCGTGAAGGCTGCAGGAGACAACTCTCATTTAAACCATTATGAATTCTTGCATCTCAGCACATTACAAACTCTCCATAAGCCAGGGAGAAAATAGCCAAACAGAAATATCATATTTCCTGAGAGAAATCTGCAAAATCAAACTTTGTGAGGGTTGAATTCTAGAATTCTCAATAATTGCACCAGACAAAAGTTGGTTTATTCACAAAAGAATTGGGTTCCACTCAGCAAAACACTGGAAAGTTACAGATGATTCGTATAGGAAGCTTCTTACTGGATAGCACATGATTATCATACTTACCGTTCTCCATCTTGTGCAATCAAGTAGCACATATGAATATCTTCGATAAAACATTACAAAAGCTCAGCCAACGTGATCCTGACCTCATATCTGAAGCTTCTTCCCAGGTTGCACATCATTGTACTGCTCGCCATCATCATGGATCTCACCCTTCTCCATTTTCTTCCTTGCAAGGATCTTGTTAATCTTGTGCAGCTCATTGGTGGTTTTGGTCCTTGTTTTGCTTCCGTGTCTTCCTACCATCTTGCATGTTCACACCAAACTAGAATGCTGCTTTAGGCAATGCTTCCTTCTGCTCATTGTATGCTGCCCATTCCTCTGTCTCAAAATCCCACCAATGAAGACAACCCTTCACCTGTTCAAAAGTTTAACTCAAGAAATATTCAGCCATGGTTTTCATAAATTCCCCTAATTATAAGCATCAAAGCATATCCACTGTGAAGAGATATTTCAAGATTATTTCAAGGATAGAGAAGAAAGAAATAGTGTTACGCTTCAATAAAATCATTGAACCAACTATGAAATTAGAAATGCTACTCTATCAAATTTCCTTTAGTGCACATAATATATCTTGAAGGAGTCCATGCATGCAATTCAAAGCAGAATGAAAATAGCATTATTTGGACAAAAGAATCAAACATGCTCTTTGTATCTTCAAACAATATTATGCTAGAAGGATATGTCTTTACCCAGTTGCCCATATCCATTTTTGACAAGTCATCTTCATCACTGTCGACAACTTCACGGTTGTACTTTTGATACCCAGTGTAGCATTCAGAGTAAATCTCAGATATGAAATTTGGATCTTTCTCCTGAGCATCCTTCTCTCTTAATTGCTCAAGCTTCTGATCATCTCTCTTGCAAACAGACCCAAGGCTGCAATCCTCTTCTTGAGTCATGAAACGTGGATCTTGAGGAATATTCAACCTTGCCTGAACATCATAGATTGGCAAGTTTTGCTGAAGATATTGTTCAGAATAAGCTAATTGTTCAGTGTGCTGATAGTCCTGGCACTCTACTGGGTATCCACCTGCAATTACTTGTGCCTGAACAGCATCATATCCATTCTGCAAACAAATATGTTAAAATGAATAAAATCAAATAATTCACTCAAGGTGTACTTTGGCCAAATAATAATGACCTAAACCCAACCATCCCACAAGGGTTAGGAAATTTAATATTCAAAAATCAACCCCCCTCCCCCACCCCCACCCCAAAAAAAAAGGAAGGAAAAAGAAACATCACAAAACAAGCCTTGGTTTCCAAAAATTTGGAACAAGGAAACCAAGTCCTTGACAATAATGATTATTAAATAAACAGAATAACGAACTCACCGTTTGTTGCCAATCTTGTGTGGGTTTGGAAAGTGGGACTGGGCCATAACCAGGTTCACTGAAATATGATGACATCCTTCCCCTATTCCTAGGAGACTCTTCCATATCTTCTGAAATGGACTCTGGCTCATGCCTTTACTAGGAACAGCATAGTCACTGCCATCCCCCCACAAATATGTCATCCGCTTCAGCTCTGGCAACAATAGGAACTTGTTTCTCTCTTCAATCAGGATGGTTTTTGCGTGGTGGTGGTGCTGGTATGGTTTCACTTTCACCTTGATTCTTTGGCTTTCCACCATCATGCTGCAGCTTATCATATTCATTGCCAACAACAGAAATTTTTCCTGGAACAGAAAAAATATATATTACATAGGAAAAGACAACAGCCGAAGTAGCTTCCGTGTTTAGATAATCATCAATAGAGGAAGAAATATATCATTGGAAGCCCCACCAGACCACCATGGAAGGTAGTGTCTTGGTACTATACCCACTGAACAACATACTGAATAGGACATATAGACAAAATCATAGGTCAAACCAAAGCACTTTTCATGAATGATCCCACTCCCATTTTAAAATTGGACAATATTATACATTATTCCACTTTCAGACTTTGAAACGTTTGACCAACAAGAATAAACTTCAAGACATTTGAAAGGAGCATATCCCTGGACCAACCAGTTAGAGGGACATCATTTCCAACATGGCTTCGCAGGACCCCAACATTAACTTTTCTTCAAATATTCTTTTCTATCTTTTCTTTTCCTTTCTTGAGAAAGTAAAATATTCTTTTCATGGAGATAACAAATGGGATAATTGAAAAAAGTAGTGAAATAATTTCCATTTCAAAATTGGAAGTGTTCAGTGTTTTAGAAGTGGAAGGCACAAGGCAAGGTGTGCATCTTTTTGAAGGTGTAAAGTTTTCAAAAACTGTACAAAAATGCAAAAAAATAAAATAAAATAATATTAATTAAAAATGCATACTTAAACTTAAAACTGAATGTTTTAAAAAGCCTACTATTTCAACATATGAAACATATTCAAGCACTCAAAAATGCAAGTATATGAAACTTTCAATCTATTTATTTCTTTCCTAATGTATTTTCACTTAAACCTCTTAGATTAATAGAGAAAATAAGAAAAAGACGTAAGAAATACTTCGAAAACCATTTGAATAAAAATTTTCAAAAACATATTTTTCAAAGTAGAAGTAAATAATGGCATTTGGATACAAGATGTTGTAGATGTGTGAATGCCACACAGAATATGCATATGCCACCATGTGTCATATACATGTCATTAAATACCTTCAAATGCCCCATAGCATCCATAATGCTGCCATGTGGCATCTATATATGCTACCACATGGCACAAGCATGTCATTAATTACATACAAGTGCCACATGACATCCATATATGCCACCACATGGCATACACTTGTCATTGACTTATGCTTAAATGACTTATGGCATACATTTGTTACTATGTTCAAATGCCATGTGGTATCCATGTATGCTACCATGTGGGACATACATCATTGACTACATTCAAATGCCATGTGGCATCCATATATGGTGCCACATGGCATCCAAAATGCCATCACATGGAACACACATCATTGAATATGTTCAAATGTCACGTTATCACAAGTGACCACTTCACTGTGCCTTCAAGTGCCATCACCGTGCTCACGACACACCATCAAAGTGCCATCAAGTGTGTCTTGGGTGGGGCTACACATGTATTTTGTAAAGGGAGAATACTAATGGCATTACTGTAATTACTAGTATGATTTTTCAACATTTTGATGTATCCTTTTGTCAAAGCACCAAAAGCTTAAGCTACTCTTTGAGGGGAGGTAGGTAGTTAAGTAGTGCCAATACCGTGTAAAGGTTAAGCATGAGGTCCTCTTTGACACAAACTTGTGTGCTTGTGTTCACCATCATTTAATGCAATACAAAGTGTCTTTCGACTAATTCGTCTGCCATCTTGTTGCCTTTCTTGTGTTGTTGCTTGTCGCTTAGGCTTACTCAACGCATTTGAGTGCCGTACGGGGCCCCAACGACTATCACCATGGTAGTTGGTATCAGAGCAGGAGCTCCTCCACAGATTGGACCCTGTCAATCAACCCACATTCAGCACAAACAATGAAGAGCAACCGCAACATCACTGATGACAGACTTCATGGGCTATCTCACGCCCATGACACTAACAAGTAGGGGTAACGGTATTCGAAAATCCAATTTTGAATTCGATATTCGACATAATCAAATCGAATTCAGATAATTCGAATATCTAATCGATCGAATTCGGATATCCTATTCATACCAAATAATTAATCGGATTCAAATTCGGATATGACCTGATTTGATTCGATAAATATCCGAATTTCGACCAATTATTTAATTTTTATATATAATGTATAAAATATTTATATAATTTATATATAATAATTAAGTTATATAAATAATTTATATATTTATATACTTTATATCAATAAAATATTTATTTTATATATTTATTAATTATCTAAAATAACTAATTAATCGAATTCGAATCGAATATTCGAATATTTAATCGGATTCAAATTCGGATATTAATTTTCAATATCCGTCGGATATCGAATCAAATTCGGATATTGCCTGATCCGATTCGAATTCGATCCATTTACACCCCTACTAACAAGGCACCAATCGACGATCCATCAAAAAATCAAGTCCCAAAGGGCCGCACAACCAAAACAACCAAGCGGGACAAATCCGTTGATCAATTGGCGAGCATTGACATGCGCATCTTGCGTTGCAAGGCAACTATTGGTGAAACCCGAGACCAGGTTAATGAACTCCACCTCAACATGGAGACTGTCGAGAATGTCGTGGTGGAGCTAGAAAGCCGCTTCAATGGAGCCCTTAGAGATATCCACGACACCTTACAACATTCACAAGCCAACTCTTCCCAAAGCATCCTTCAAGGCATGCTGGATGGTTTCCAAGCACAATTGGATGAGATGAGGGGTGAGCTGACACTCCTAAAAAGGGCAATGGCGAATTTTGCTAATGCCTCATCTGCTCCAACCACACACATCAAAATACGACAACCGACACCACACTTGGGTGCTCAGGATGCACGAGAGCTTGAAAACTTCTTGTGGCAACTTGAACAATATGTCTTTACGACTGGCATCCATGATGACCAAATTCAGGTATGTACGGCTGCAATGTATTTAAATGATATTGCAATGTTATGGTGGCATAGGTGTTGTCAAGCAAGGTTCAAAATATCGATACGCCCGATACGCCAGTAGAGATGTATCGGGCAATATCGATAGCTTCTTTTTTATTTTTTTTTTTAGTTTTTTTCAAATTTGGTTTAGAGGGGTCGGTTTAAGGTCGAAATTTCAAACCTTGTTGTCAGGACATTGAACGGGGCACACATACCCTCATAACTTGGGCCAACTTCAAGCGAGAGATCAAGCAATAGTTTTTCATCTTGCACGAAGAAAGATGAAAAACTTGAAGCACAAGGACCCGTTGCATGACTACGCCCAAGAATTCTTAGCCTTGACAGTTGAGATCTCTGACATGTTTGACAAGGACCTCTTGTTCAACTTCATGGATGCTCTCAAACCATGGGCTGAGCTTGAACTTCAACGGCGAAGGGTAAAGAACCTAGCAATAGCCATGGCGGTGGCCAAGCAACTTGTTGATCTAAAGAAGCTTGATGAAGTAGACAACCAGCCACACAACCCACATACCACTAGCTTGAGTGGGGGAGGCTTGCAGTCAACTTCCACTCGAGAAAAACAACCATCCTCCAACAAGCCAATCAATTGGCAACAAGGGAAGAAGCCATAAGGACCTTATAACTCCCAACGTTACCAGTACAATAGGAGAGACCCACCACACCTCCTTCACCATGCTTCATCTACAATGAAATGCATTGGACAAATTAATGCCCCATGCAGAAGAAGGTTAATGCCCTCATCGCGAAGCTCAGTGATGATGAAGAGAGTGATGAGGAGAAACCCACACAGGCACCTAGGGTAGGCGCCCTACAACTCATAAATGCCATGGTCAAGAAAGAGGCCATAATAGCTAAACGGCCTAGCAAAGCCCGCAAGGGGCTGAAATATATGAACATCACCCTCTACAGGAGGCCGACACAAGCCTTGGTAGACATCGGTGCAACCTACAACTTCATCTCCCTTGCCAAGGCGAAACAACTCAGCTTGATCACTACTAAACAAACAGGTTGGATCAAGGCTGTCAACTCAGGGGCCAAGGCAATAGAAGCCATGGCTCGTCGGATAGAGATCCAAGTTGGACCATGGAAGGGAAACAACAACCTATCTATGGTGCCCTTGGATGCTTTTCAGGTTTTCCTAGGAATGAAGTTCCTCACATAGGCGGAAGCAGCCCTCATGCCACACATCGACAACTTACTCATCTTGGACGAGCATTCCCCATGCATGATCCCAGTGACAACAACCCTCAAGGTACATGGGAAGCAGATTTCAGCCTTGTAGTTGTACCAAGAAGCAAACACTCATAGAGCCAATGCCAAGGTAGCAACAGAGAAGACCCCCACATCAACACCTAACATCAATGAAGGAGGGTGGGGAAGTCATCACAAAGCAGTCTACACCAAAGCAACCCCAGCATCAGTGCTAGCCTCAACATCAGCACCAACACCAGCATCAGCATCAGCATCAGCATCGCAAGCATCCAAAACAAAAGATGCCCGGAAGGCCAAGGCTGTCTCCAGCCACAACAATTTCCACTACAATCACCGTCGGGGAGAGCAAGTGCCACCCTATCCACATAGGTACCCTTTCCACAACTTTCCTCATGCCAATCCTTATAGGAACCTTGTGAGGAGCCATCCTTGAGGGATAAATCATCATGAAAACCAATGCCCTGTTATGCAGAAAAGAAGAAGGAAGAAAGGAAGAGAGAAGAGAGAAGAAAGACAGAGATTTGGAGTCACAAAAAGTTGCTGACGGTGCCAGCTTTTTATTATTTATACTAGGGCGACACAACTTAAAATTAAAAGGTGATGAAAGTACCAAAGTACCCCTACGGTACTAAACATACAGAATAATAACCTTTCAACACTCCCCCTCATGTTGGGACATAGATATCAGTCATGCCCAACTTGTCACATAAATCATAATGTCACAAGTGATGTAACCCTTTTGTGAAGATGTCTGCAAGTTGGTCTTCAAAACTGACATAGGGAGTACACACTTCCCCTGTAACAACCTTGTCTCTGATGAAATTTGTGTCAACTTCAATATGCTTAGTTCTATCATGCAGCACAGGATTAGCGGCGATGTTTATGGCAACTTTGTTATCACAGTAAAGAGTCATAGGTCCATCAAAGGTCCATCAACTGGAAAGCCCAACTCACTCAACAAATTCTTTAGCCACATAATTTCAGTGACTCCATGAGAATTGTCCAATATACAGCTTTAGCACTAGACCTATCTACCACAATCTGCTTTTTGCTTCTCTAGGTAACTAGGTTCCCTCCTATAAAGGTACAATAGCCACTTGTTGACTTCCAATCATACAAGGAACCTGCCCAATCTGCACCGGTATACACTTCAACTTTCAAATGCCCATGCTTTTGAAACAACAAGCCTGCACCTGGGAACTTCTTAAGATATCTGAGAACTCTTTCTGCTGCTTCAAGGTGGGTAGTCTTAGGGGCATGCATGAACTGGCTAAGAACATCCACTGCATAAGCAATGCCTGGTCGAGTCATAGAAAGATATAGCAGTCTTCCTACAAGTCTTTGAAACTGTTTCACATCCTCAGTGAAGATACCCTTTTGTGAGCAGGCCACTTCAATCCCAAGGAAGTACCTTAGAGGACCTAGATCCTTCACTTCAAACTGGGTAGCAAGGAAACTCTTCAACTTTTGAATTTCATCATTCCAATCACCAGTGATAACTATATCATCAACATATACTATCAGTGCCGCAATCCTTCCTTCCCCTCTTTTCACAAACAGTGTGTGATCAGATTGACACTGTTTGTATCCTCTTTGCCGAGATGCTACATGGAACCTACTGAACCAGGCTCTAGATGATTGTTTCAGGCCATATAATGATTTTTTTAACCTACACACTTTCTATTCATTACCTTGAGCCTGGAAACCAGGGGGTTGCACCATGTATACTTCCTCTTCAAGGTCACTGTTTGTATACAACCGAACTAAGAAGAAAGAAGAGAGGGAGAGAAGAACAGTGTTGAACTAAGTAGTCAAAAGTCCTACACAGTCAACCATTCATTTTTGAATTAGTAAATAGGCATACAAAGGCAGAAATGCCCCTATCTATGTAAGAGACATACAAAGACTAAATTACCCCTGTTTATTCGACTCTTAACACTCCCCCTCAAGTTGGAGGGTATATATCATATAATCCCAGCTTGTTACATATATAGCTCACTCTTCCCGAACTTAACCCTTTTGTGAATAGATTTGCCCATTGATCACCTGTTCTCACATGCTCTATTCTTATCACACCGTTGATGACCTTTTCCCTTACAAAGTGGCAATCTACCTCTATGTGCTTGGTTCTCTCGTGAAACACTGAATTGGATGAGATGTGAATTGCAGCTTGGTTGTCATAGTATAGCTTCATGGGTTTGCTTATTGAGAACCCGATTTCTTGCAATAGATTCTTCAACCACACTAGTTCACATGCAATATGTGCCATGGCAAGATCTTCCCGGCCACAGAGTCATAGCTAAATACTGAATGGTCAAGCAGACATTGTCTCATTCCAAACCCCTTCACTACTTCACTAAATTTTCCAAAACAAGCACGGGGAGACTGTTTGAGCCCATAGATCGCCTTCTTGAGCTTACACACCTTACCATCCTCCCCCTGAGCAACAAACCCAGGTGGTTGCTCCATGTACACTTCCTTTAGGAGATCACCATGGAGAAAGACATTTTTAATATCAAGCTGAAATAGAGGCCAATCATGCATAACAGCTATGGAAATCAACACATGTACTAAGCCAATCTTTGCAACTGGAGAAAAGGTTTCAACATAGTCTACACCATAAAGTTGAGAGTACCCTTTTGCAACTAAACGGGCTTTCAGACGTTCCACTCTCCCATCTAGTAAATACTTAACAACATACACCCATTTACAACCAACAACATGCTTACTTGGGGGAAGATTGGTGAGTTGCCATGTATGATTGTGATGAAAAGCAGAGATTTCCTCTTCCGTAGCTTTTCGCCACCCTGGCGAGGTAAGAGCCTCCTGAACATCCTTAGGTATGGATGCAGAGGACAACAAGGTAATAAACTTGCGATGGGAAGCAGAAAGGTTAGATACAAAAACATAATTGGATATGGGATGTAGCGTGCAACTACGTTTACCTTTTTGCAATGCAATAGGAATGTCAAGATCAGAAGGCAATCCGGTTGTGGAAGAAGCTGGATCTGTCGTCGGAGTAGAAGATGGTGGAGTGCTGGTCTCTGTCAATGAGTATACACTTGACGAATTGGTGGTCTTTCAGTACGCTCCCGCATTGGGACAGGTGGAGACTCAGGCATAATGGAAACCACCGGAAGCGAAGTATCAACCGGAAGAGGAAGAGGAACCTCTGTAAGTGAAGGAGAGATAACAGAACTCGAGAAGTATGGCACGAATTCAAAAAATGTAACATCAGGACAAACAAAGGATTTTCGAGTAATAGGATTGTAACATTTATACCCTTTCTAAGTCCTAGAGTAGCCAAGGAAGATGCATTTAATGGAGCGAGCATCCAACTTGTCTAAACTAGGACCAAGATTCTGAACAAAGTACACACACCCGAAGATCCTGGGAGTCAGGGGATATGGAGACAAAGTGGGATATAAGGTAAAGAATGGAAAACGACCATCAAGAATGAATGTGGGCATGCGATTAATAAGAAAACAAGCAGTAAGTAATGCATCACTTCAGAACTGTTTAAGAACATTCATATGATGAAGAAGAGACCGAGCGGTTTCAAGTAGATGTCGGTTCTTCCTCTCAGCCACCCCATTTTGCTGAGGGGTGTGGGCACAAGATGTCTGATGAATAATACCATGTTGTTCCAAGTATTTCTGAAATAAAGAAAGAAGATACTCTCTGCCATTGTCAGAACGAAGAAGTTTAAGTGAAACACCAAATTGTGTACACACTTCAACATGAAATTTTTGGAAAATGGAAAATAATTCACTTCTTTCTTCCATTAAATAAAGCCATGTCATTCTTGAACAGTCATCAACAAAGATAACAAAATATTTGTAACCATTGTACGATTCAATTTTAATTGGACCCCAAACATCTTAATGAACTAACTCAAAAGGACTCAACATACAACTATCAACTCTAGGATGGAAGGAAACCCGATGGTCTTTCCCATACTGACACGACTCACACTGTAAAGACAACAGACGACTAAATGACGGAACAAGAAGCTTGAGAGCTTTAAGAGATGGATGGCCGAGTCTATAATGCCACTGAAGAGGACTCAAAGAGGTTTGAAGTGCAACCGTAGATCAACCCCCATCAAGATAATACAATTCGCTAGCTTCATGCCCTCCACCAATCTTCTTCCCCGTCGTTAGATCCTGAAAAACATAAGAGGAAGGGTAAAATGTGATAGAACAATTGAGGGATTTGGTTAGTTTACTAACAGACATAAGATTAAAAGGAAACTTGGGAACATATAAAACAGAAGATAAAGAAAGAGATGCTATGGTCACATTACCAACACCGTAAATGGGGGAAGTAGATCCATTGGCAAAGGTAACATTATTTGATGTAGAGATTGGTAAAAGAGAGGAAAACACACCTAGAGTCCCGGTCATGTGATCAAAGGCTCCAGAGTCAATTATCCAGGGTGAGGGTTTGGATGCTAGGCAAGTTATACCTGAATGAGCGAGGGTGGCAGTGTTCTAATGTGAAGTGGCCTGAAGGAATCTCTCATACTCCTCTCTTGGGATACTCATCATATCCTTCCCAGAAGTAGTTGTAACTGTAGAAGATACTGGATCAACTGGTTGAGTATCACTAACTTCACTACCACCAACAGCTGCATGATTAGCCCATGTGGATTGTGGGCCATGTAGATCATAGCAGAAGTTAACTGTGTGCCCTTCTCTCCCACAATGTGTGCACTTCCTAGTTGTGCTCCCCCTTCCTCTACCACGGCCTCCTCCTGAATCATGACCTCCTCCACTACTACGACCACCCATAGGGCTACCACGGCCTCCCTTAACTATACGGCCACCTCCTCTGTGCCCATAAGAACCACTCGAGGGCTAACAAGTGCTGATCTGTCAGAAATTATGTTACTCTCTATGGGGCTAAGAGATATTCTGTGAAGACGAGCAAACACTTCCTCTAGAGTAGGGAGAGCAAATCCCCCCAATATTTGTGCTCTGACAGGTTCATATTCTGCTTTGAGTCCCACCAAGAACCGTGTAACATCTAATTGTTCCCTTTGTTGCTGCTGAACTTTGACGTCCGGAGTTGAGGGATGATAGACATTAAGTTCATTCCAAAGATTTTTCATACTGGCATAATATTCTTCAAGAGTCTGATTTCCCTACTACAATCTCTGAAGTATTCCTGATAAAGCTGATAAACCCTTGTAGTGTTGTCTTGTCCAGAATAGAGTTTCTTGGCATGTTCCCATATATCCCTTGTTGTATCTAAAAACATGAAATTAATACTGATTTTAGGTACTATTCCACAACCACATCATGATCTGAGCATCCTCTTGCTCCCAATCACTAAAACCCGAGGATTCAGCACTCAGTTTCTCCTCTCGTACATGTTTCACTTTCTTCTTAGCCTTCAAAAACACTTCCACCGACTTGGCCCATGGAACATAGTTTTCACCATTGAGTTTGATGGATGCCATCTGGACACTCAAAAAATCAGAGATCATCACACTCGATTTCTGGTCACCACTCGAATCACCTACTAATGCCATTGCAGTCTGCGAAACTGGTTCTACCCATCACACACACAAGAAAAAGAGGTTCCAACCATAGCACTACTGTTCTTCAACAACCACACCAGCACACTAACAGTCACCACGAGTTTGCCCAAACATGCACTCAGCCACTTTGAACACTACTATACTAGGAACAGGCAGATTAAAAAAAAAACACAGAAAATCCCCCTTGAAACAACTCATTCGAAGGTTCAAACCACCACCACTGCACCTACTCAACCATCACAGCTGTTATGCATGGTGACAGCAGTCCACACGAAAAAAAAAAAAACTCTTTTTTTTCTCTATTCACCCAATTGTTGCACTTATCCACTATCACTAGAGGTCAACCCACCAAAACCCTAGAAGTTGTAGCAAAAACCTGGGTTTGTCACAGACTTCTAACCCAGATTTCGCAAACCAGAAGAAAAGAAGAAAAAAAACGAAGAAAGGAGAAGGGAGTGTAGGTTTTCAAGACTGCTATTCAGTCTTGATCACTAAGAGATTTCAGGTTCGATGAGAAGAGAAAGTGAAGAAGATGTAGAAG
>NW_010729142.1:2974358-3069846 GCF_000365185.1 Nelumbo nucifera | reverse complement strand
AGGAGACATCTTCATTGTTTCCAAGATATACTTGGGATGTGCGCTTGATGAGGTGGACAATTTTGAAGTCTTCAAGTTTGATTTCTGTAAATTGGTTTGGACAGTGGTGAAAAGCCTTGGCAATCAACTCCCACCGTCTCGGCGCTCCAAGGGGTGCTTTGACATTTGTTTCTTCAGCAAATCGTAATCCTCATCGGTCCATTCCTTTTCTTCCTCGATCACGGATCCATTACCAGACGAAATCGAAGCGCAGACGAAAATTAAAGGCATTGAATTTTTTTGATTTCGGAAGTGGAGGTTGAAGTTCTGCGGCAGGTTTTGCCTCTTCAGGGAGTTCTGGATAAGACTCACGAACGTCTGAATCTTTAATGGGTTTCTGGAGACACGGTGGTTGATATGGCTGAAAACAAAGAAAAAGAACACGGTGGGCATGGTGGACGGAAACAAGGAGCAGGGGTAGGAGCAAAAGGTCGTGGCGGCCAAGTCAAGGTCAATACAGCCAAAGTCTCTGCGCAAGGCAATGCGTCTCAAGGAGAATCAGTCGATGCAGTCAAGACTGGGTTAAATGGACTAAGTAGTAAGCAGTGGAACATGTTACTCAATCTTTTGAACACACAGAAAGAGAGGAGTCAACAACTAAGTGGTAAACGAAAATTGTCAGAGTGGATAATAGACACAGGGGCTTCTCATCATATGACAGGAAGACTCGAGTCGATGAGATACATAAAAAACATCATTCCATGCTCTATCGGGCTGCCAGATGGGAAAGCGACAATAGTAGAGAAAGAAGGCACAGTTGCGCTGGACGATCATCTGAAATTGACTAATGTTTTATATGTGCCTAGTTTGCATTGCAATCTAATTTCTGTGTCGCAATTGATTGAGGAGTCGAATTGTGTTGTTCAGTTCACTAATAAATTCTATGTGATATAGGACCGAACTACGAGAATGCTGATTGGAGTGGGTGAGCAGCGAGATGGACTATTATTTTCGGAGCATTGCATCAGCAAGAGCAATGAAGACTACAGAGAGCAAGACATGTGATATTTGGCATCAAAGGTTAGGGCATCCTTCTCATAAAATTGTTAAGTTGCTGCCTTTTGTTAGTACTAAAAATAATAAGGATGACAGTATTAAGGGTTGTGATATATGCTTCCGAGCTAAACAATGTCGAGAAGGGTTTGTTTCTAATAATAATAAAGCATCCGATATTTTTGAGTTAATTCATTGTGATTTATGGGGTCCTTATAGAACTGCAGCTTCTTGTGGTGCTCATTATTTCTTGACAATAGTAGATGATTTTTCTAGAGGTGTTTGGATTTATCTTCTAATTGATAAGACAGAAGTGGGACAAGTTCTTCGAAATTTTTTTTCTATGGTTCAAAGGCAATTTAACAAACCTGTCAAAGTGGTCCATATTGATAATGGGACTGAGTTTGTCTGCTTGGCTAGTTATTTTGCTCAGCATGGTATTATTCATCAAACCACTTGTGTCGGGACCTCAACAAAACGGGAGGGTTGAACGCAAACACCGCCACATACTCAATGTTGCCCGAGCATTGCGTTTTCAAGCTAGCATGCCTATTGATTTTTGGGGGGAATGTGTATTGACCGCATGTTATTTGATCAATCGGACATCGTCCATTCTGTTGAAGGCAAAGACTCCCTATGAAGTTTTATTTGGGCGACCTCCTTCTTATGATAATGTGCGAGTTTTTGGTTGCTTGGCATATGCGCACAATCATGGACATGGAGGGGATAAATTTGTCAGTCGAAGCAAACTGTGTGTTTTTGTTGGGTATCCTTTTAGGAAAGAAATGATGGAGGTTATATGATTTAGAGTTCGACATGTTCTTTGCATCAAGAGATGTTACCTTTTTAGATGATGAATTCTCTTATGCACGCAAGGAGGATGAACAACCAAACAAAGCACAAGGCCAATTTCATTGTGGAATAGGTGGGACAGATGAGGTGTTGGTGCCGTCTACTTATTTACTAGGACAAGCAAATGGCGAGATGGAGACTAACCAGCGAGGTGAACTCGTAGAAAGAGTCAGTGTAGAAGAAGGAACCCACGTAGACCAAAATGCCAATACTAGTGAACCCATGCATTCTTCTGACGTCACCACAGAAAATGCAAGTGAAGACAGTCCTGACGTCAGGGGTGTGGCAATGTTGAGCAACAACAGCACTCTGATTCTCATTTGGGGCGTGGGCATCGACAGAAACAACAGTACACAAGGTTAAGAGACTATGTGCTTCACACCACACAACGCTTGAGTCCCTCTCCGCGTCCCTTTGCAAACTCACTTGGTCAATCACATCCTACAGGTAGCCTTATCCCATAGATAACTATGTGAATTGTAATAATTTTTCTTGTCAACATCGTGCTTTCATGGCAGCTATTACTATAGGAGTTGAACCTACTTCTTTTGCTAAGGCCATAAAGGATGAAAAATGGAGGGATGCAATGCAGAAAGAAATACAGGCACTTGAGAATAATCAGACATGGACCGTAGAGCCTTTGCCATCCGAAAAACGAGCCATAGGCAAATGGGTATATCGAATCAAGTACAACGCTGATGGGACAGTGGAAAGATACAAAGCCCGTCTTGTGATCTTTGGGAACAAGCAGGTTGAGGGAATTGATTATAATGAAACTTTTGCCACAGTTGCAAAAATGGTTATTGTCCGTACCTTTCTTGCAGTCGCAGCAGCTAGAAATTGGGAGCTTCATCAAATGGGCGTACATAATGCATTCTTGCACGGTGACCTTCATGAGGAAGTCTACATGCGAATGCCTCCTGGGTTTCAGTCAGATAAACCAGGTATGGTGTGTCGGTTGTGAAAATCTCTGTATGGCTTGAAACAAGCACCGAGATGTTGGTTTGCTAAATTAACTACAGCCTTGAAGACATATGGGTTTCAGCAATCAAGTTCAGATTACTCCCTATTCACCTTTCGTCGAGACAGGGTACTTGTGCTTGTCCTCGTGTATGTGGATGACATTATCGTGTCAGGTAATGATCATATGGCAATTCAAGTCTTCAAAAAATATTTGAGTGATTGCTTCCATATGAAAGACTTGGGACCATTGAAATATTTTTTGGGCATTGAAGTTGCTCGAAACTCAACAGGAATTTTTATGTCTCAACGAAAGTATGCTCTAGATATTATCGCTGAAGTGGGATTACTTTGTGCAAAACCTGCTCCTTTTCTTATGGAGCAGAATCACAATCTGGCCTTGATAGATGGGCCTCTCTTATCTGATCCTGAGCGATACATGCGCTTGGTGGGCAGACTTATTTATCTCTCAACAACTCGTCCTGAGTTGTCTTATTGTGTGCACGTTCTGTCCCAATTCATGCAGCAACCTCAAGAAAGACATTGGGAGGCTGCATTGCGAGTGGTGCGCTACTTGAAAGGAAATCCTGGTCAAGGAATTCTCTTGCGTTCAGATTGTGACTTAAAATGGCTGAAGGGATATGCATGGTGTGATTCAGACTGGGCGAGTTGTCCTTTGTCTCGACGTTCCCTGTCTGGGTGGTTTATTCTACTTGGGAAATCGCCGATTTCCTAGAAAACTAAGAAACAACACACTGTGGCTCGTTCTTCAGCGGAAGCAGAGTATCGGTCTATGGCCATGACCACGTGTGAATTAAAATGGCTGAAGGGATTGTTATTGGCTCTTGGAGTGACGCATTTAAACCCAATGCGATTATATTGTGATAGTCAGGCAGCCTTGCATATTGCAGCAAACCCAATGTTTCATGAGTGTACGAAACATATTGAAGTTGATTGCCATTTTGTTCGTGATGAGATTCACAATGGTTGCATTCGTCCTGCTTATGTGTCGACTACCGTCTAGCTGGCTGACATCTTTACAAAGGCACTGGGTCGAAGAGAATTTGAGTATTTTCTCCGCAAGTTGGGCATTCACAACCTGCATGCTCTAACTTGAGGGGGGGGGTGTTAGGATTGAATTAGGAGTCTCCGGGATTAAGAGACTCCGCTGAATTAGGATCGAATTCGGAGTAGGAGTTTCCGTTCTCTTCTAATCCTTATCTTGTATAGTTGAGATAGGAAAGATAGGTTTGAGTTTGTATATATGTATCTGAATCCTCAATGAATAAAAATACAAGAAAGGAAAATCCAGAAAAGTTTTGTTTTTACAATCCGATTTGATTTGATTTAAATGTATAGTTTTACAATGGTTGGCTTTTTCCTTTTCATCTTTTAAGTCTGTAGTTTTTAGTTGTGATTGTCATGGAAGGGGTGACTTTGACAATCTTTTTCTATGTATCTCCGTTTTTTAGAGTTTCTTGATGAGTTTTGACTTTGTTGGAAATCGGTCCTCCTTTTTTAACGTTTCCATCTTTTTGTACCTTTTTTAGAGTGCTTACAAGAATTTCTCCATGGGCTCAGGATTTATTTCTTTATCAGCAATTTGTTTTGGGTTTGTCTTTTCTTTTTTTGTTTACTATTGCTGATTGTACTCTCATGGATTGTATTTGAGATTCTAAGCATTCTTAATAAAATTAGCCATTGCCTTAAAAAAATGTATAGTCTTATATATACTTAAAATTTATATTGTATCTTTATAAAGTTGATTCAGTTTGAATATTAAGTTTTTACTAAATTAGCATAGGTTCAAATTTAATGCATGTTATTATTTACTTATTTTATTAATAACATATGATATTTTAATAATTTTAAATTTAATTTATTAACTCTGTGATATATGATTCCAATGGATATGATCTGATTCAAATTCGGATATAAATATATCAAATTTGGATCTACCTATACCCGATTAGATTCAATTTATTTGTAGCTCTGAGTAAGGTGGGAATTGATCTAAAATATTCTACAACCAGCCACAAACCTTACCAATTGAGCTAATTCCAACCTTCTCTAGTCTGACTTTTTTGAATTATAAGCTACTTATTCTATTGTACTCTCTTTTGATTAAAAAATAAAGAATACATAATAGAAAAGGTCCTCCTTTCCTATGATTTATTTTCTCATTCAATCACAATTCCTACCTCCTCACAATGGTGATTGAAAAAGAAGACAATATGAAAATTGAAAAATGATGAAAGATTTATTCCATGATATTGTTACTTGTTTTTCTTTAAAACAGAATGTTTTCCTTGGTGAAGGACCAAGAAGACCCTCTAGTAAGCCTCTTTAGACAAAGTGAAAAAACAAGGGACGCATGAACATACACCCTTGCCATTAATAAAAAAGACTACCTTAATAATTTTATATTTCTATTGTAGATTAGCTACTACTGTTACTATTATAACTTTTTTTAGTCTTTTATTTTTTTAATATTCCCTGAGAACAAGGTTGAAAAGTAGGGGCATCGGAAAAAGTGTAGAAAGACAATTTTAAGAGAGTTTGGGAATATGCTTGTGAAACATTAAGGCTCCATTTGCATAAGCTTTTACTTTTGAGTCATGGGTTGTAGAAAAAAAAAAGTTTTGTGATGGGTGGAATTGGGAGTTAAGGATTTTGGAGAGACTGTAAACATTATAACCAAGGTTTTAAAGCCATTGTTGACTCGGATGGTTGAACCACTTGACCTGAAAATTGGTTAAGTAATCGACATTTTGACCTTAAACTACTTTTGAAAAAAAAAAAGCTGTTGAAATAGTCAAAAAATCGCAGACCTAGGCGGTCAATCCACATACTCATTTGACCCAGGCAATGGTTAATGGGTCACAATTAAAAATAGAAAAAAAGTCAAAATAAAAGAACTAAAAAACAATTTTGTCCTAAAAGGTTATTCAATAATATCAGTTTTACTTGGGCTAAGTTTGGAAAAAGTATAAATACATATAAAATAATATAAATTATAACATTGTGCACTTTATATATTTGTATTTATACTCCTTTTGAACCAAGTGCTAGGCTCAATTTGGAAATAATATAAATACAAATATGTAGAGTGCAAAACCTTATATTTTATACGAAAATTGTCTAAAACTCACCATGACATTTTGACATTCTCTTAAACTCACCATAACTTTTCAAAACGTTCAAGGAATCCATGTTAGTAATCTGACAGCAAACAGACTAGCGGGAGTTAGTCAATTACCATTTTACCCTTTGTTATGTTTGACCCATTTTCCTTTCAGAATTTTTTTGATTAATAAAAAGATTATAACCTAATTTTGATTAATAACAAAATAACAACATTGATTAATTCTAAACTCCCTCCCCCCTCCGCTCTCTTCTTGAAGCAGCACCAGATTCTCCGTCGGTGATGTCCAGACAATGTCTTTAAGTGCTGGACGGAGGTCTTTACTACAGAACTGATTGTACTACAAAGTATCTCCTCTTTCTTCACTTTCACCACCAGGAACGATGGCGTGACAACAAAGATTTCCACTACAATCGCTAGCTTCACTTTCCTTCCCATCTCTTGCCCTTACAACTTCACTCTAGACTCGCTCTTCTTAACATTGAATTTCTTCGCCTTTGCCACCTCCTCCGGTCTTGCTATCACGCTGCTCACAGGTTTGGTCGTTGTGAATCTCAATTCCTCCTTTTTTCCCCTTTTCTCCTCAAACAACAGTGACAAGTCGAAGCTGATGATCATGCACGGAACATCTTTGAAGCACTCTTGTGGCAGTTTTGACAAAGAGAAATGTCCTCTTGAAAGCATCTAGAAAGGATGTCTGCCGAATGGATGTATCAATCACACAAGAAACACAAGCAAGCCATATCCAACCTGCGCTCAGTTGTGGCTATGAAAATGGCGGCAGCCATACCATGAGTCGTCGCTTCGTCTTGCTGCTCAAAACCATCTCTACTCCTCTCTAAACACTTTCTTCTTTCACAGATTCCCCTCCATTCCCTGGCTTTGTCCGGAATAGTCATCCTTCATCACTACTCTCGCACTCAGTCCGAGTTGTCGTGCCATGTGCATTAAGGTTGAACCCTATTCGATGTAGGGTGCAGCGATATGGAGACTCCACGTATTCGCCGCTGAACTCGTCTTCCAATTTCAATGACAAGCTGCCAACGTAGATGTCACCACTCTTTCCTGGCTACTACGAGCACTGGTTCATCGTTATGGCTAAGCCCGATGGTGAAGGTGCCACGAAGTAGCAAATGATCGACTATTACATCCAAACCCTAGTCAAGGTTATCAGAATGTAAAGACTAAGAGCACGACATAGGTAGGTAGAACGGATATTGTAGTTGCTGAAGTCAGGATTTATTTCTTTTTTGGGTTTTAGATAATGAATTTCGCGAACAAAAGAAACCACTTAGTTGCTTTGTTTTTTTTTGGGTAATTGGATCAGTTGTTTTCTAGTAGCGTTGAAGCTCAGTAGGGTTTGCAACTTTTAACCATTTCGACAAGTTAATTATTCCTTTCTCCAACAGGACCCTACCTCCCCGGTAAATCTTCTTATACATGGATTATGTTGTTGTCCTGCAAGTTTTGGGCATGGTAGACCTTAGCGAAGGTTCCATGGTCCAGTAATCGACCCAGCTCTTTGCTCTCCTCTGTTCTTGTCTGCCATTGAAGTGATTCAAAACCCTTCATAGAAAAAAATCAAAAAAGCTTCTCTTTTTGGATCTAATTAATTGTCAGAGAATACAAAGAGCAGGGGGCGGAGGAGGGGGGAGGCCGGAGATAGAAGCCTCTGAAGATCTTCTAGGCTGGACCTCACGAATCAAGGCAGTGAGTTGGGGCTCTTCTCATCTTTCTGCATTCCCCGGGAAACCAGAATTGAGAAAATCTTATATTTGGGCGATTAAGGGCTTTTTAATCATAAAAACATGTTTAATAAGGTGACTGATCATTTAGGGGTAGTTTGGTCACGAAAATTGTACTTGTGCTGATGTGGACAATTTTACCAATAAACAATAACATACTTTAGCCGATGGTGACTTTTGGAAAACAAAACCACACTTACATGGGTTCCCTGGACGTTTTGAAAAGTTATGGTAAGTTTAAGAGAAATGCTGAAAAGTCATAGTGAATTTTAGACAATTTCCTTATTTTATATATATTTATACTATACATATTTGTATTTATACTCTTTTCAAATTGAGCCTTAGGTTTAATTTATACTCAATTTGGAAAGAGTACAAATACAAATATGTAGAGTGCAAAACTATGTATTTTATATTAATTTGTATGTATTTGTACTATACATATTCGTATTTGTATTCCTTCCAAACTAAGCCTTAGGTTTTGTTTGGAAGGAGTACAAATACAAATATGATTTTGCATTATTTTGTATGTATTTGTACTGTACATATTTGTATTTGTACTCCTTCTTAAGCTCAATTTGGAAGGAGTACAAATACAAATATGTACAGTACAAATACATATAAAATAATGCAAAATATAAGGTTTTGCATTCTACATATTTGTATTTGTACTTCTTCCAAACTGAGCCTTAGGCTCCATTTGGAAGGAGTAAAATACACATGTAGAGCACAAAACCTTGTGTTTTGTATTATTTTGTATTGTACATATTTGTATTTGTACTCCTTCCAAATTGAGCCTTATGCTGCGTTTGGTTGCAATGTAAATGCAAATATGTACACTACATATTTATCCATTTTTTGGTTCATGAATGCAAATACGATTCACATTTTAAACCGTTTTTGCATTCATCTTGTTTGTTTGAAATCAATGCAAAAGTGTGGGCCCATCATTAAATGCTCCAACTATCTTATGCTCCAATGCATTAACTTTGATTAAAAAGTTAATTATCAAAAGAACACAAAAATGTATCCAAAAAATAAGTACACTAATGCTCTCTTCTCAGAGTACAAAATTGTCAAAAAATACATTTTTGCTCTGATAATCATTACTTTTTTACATTTCAAACAAATGCTCACAAATGTGAGCCGGAGTACATAAAATACCCCAGTTCAGCGTTTGTATCGCAAACAAACGGAGCCTTAGGCTCCATTTGGAAGGAGTACAAATACAAATATGTACGGTGTAAATACATAAAAAATAATACAAAATACAAGGCTTTGCACTCTACATAATTGTATTTGTACTCCTTCCAAATTGAGCCTTATGGTTTTTTTTTTCTCTCAAGATTCAAAGATTTGGAGTTTCAATAATGCTACACTTTCCTTGCAACAATGATGATTGCTTAGTTACAAACAATGTTTTTTAATTGTCGTTGACTCAGACAGTTGGACCGTTTGGCCTGGAAATCGTCCAAGCAATCGGTTCCGCTTCACCCCTAATCCATCCTTGGGTAAAAAACCGTTGACTTTGTTAGAAAACTGCTGACCTGGGCAGTCGAATCATCGACTCATTTGACCCGGACAACTATTTGTAGTATAAAGTTGCAGGAGAGAAACACATGAACTCATGTCTTATATTTGAGTTCATGTCTCAGATCTAAGGAAGAAGAAGAAGAAGAAGAAGAAGAAGAAGAAGAAGAAGAAGAAGAAGAAGAAGAAGAAGATCACAGATATTACAGAGAATCTCAAATCTGAGATATGAGAATTCAGGTCTCAGATCCGAGAACTCAGATATGTGTCTGTTGCTGCTACCTTGCCGTTGCCATTATCGTCGCCGGTGAGCATCGAACCATCATCCTCCTCTTCCTTCTTCTTCCCTCCTTTCTTTCATTTCTCTTTTTTTCTTTTTTTTTTTCCTTTCTTCTTTCTTTCTTTCTTTTCTTCTTTCTATTTTCTTTCTCAACCGATAACATCTCTTCTCCAGTTCTCCTTTCTCAAATCTCGTATAAAATATTTATCCTAATATGCAAACCGTCCAAACCATTCAACCTAGACGGTTGAACCGCTGACCCAAAAACTGGTAGCTAGAACGATTCCATTTTCGGGTTGGTTTTTAAAACCCTGGTTACAAGACAAAATCTTCTCGATCCATGGAACCTTGTACAATAATTGCATTGTTGAACTCTGAAGTCTGAACTGGTTACCCTTGTCATTGGCGAGGATGATTATGGGAGTTACTCCATCAATGAGATCTTCTATGCTTCAGAAATTTAGGTATCGTTTGGTGCATCTTTTCGTATGGATTGTTGGCTTTTTAATTGGGAAAAGATTTAGGGGGTGTTTTGACTAGTCTTTCTAAAGGATCTTTCAGGCTTTTCAAAGCTCATAAGACCTATAGCGAGCTTTTGCGTTTGGTAAACAAAAGGCAAAAAGCTAAAAAGATATCCCCTCGAAAAGCTCAATAAAGCTCAAAATTGTCCAAAATCCGGAAGCTTCATTTGAAGCTTTTGGTCTTTTCGAGCTTATGGGATCTCGATAGGGGTCATTCGAAAAACCTTCATTTTCACTCTCACATCCTGCTCAAAGCGGATAGGCCTCGTAAACGAACGAATATCCACACCAGGTATGGAGCACTCCTTCCTCTTCTTTCTTCCTACTTTTTTTTTCTTTCTTCTTTGATCTGAATCTCTATTCTTACCTCTATTTTTTAGATTGATCACTATTGTTTTAGGCTTCTCACTTTAGCATTCTTCATGCATTTTCCTGTTCATTAAAGTTTCTAGGTTTCTAGTCGCCAAAGTCATCAAGCGCTCGAGAATATCTTTTCATTTTACAAGATCTAATCACTGTGTGTACAGTCCAAGGTCAGAAATTAGAGTTGTCACTAGTTACCTAGAATAATCCAACTACAAAACTTGTAGTTCTTAGATTTTTTTAAATTTGTTATTTTCATGTTTTATTTTATGATTCCATTGTTCATTTTGTAGACTGCATTTGAAATCAAGCAGCCACTTGATTATTCCTTCCACCAGGTATGCCATTTCTTTTTACCTCGCCTCTTCTTCTCTGTGTCTTTGTGTTATGTGGATTTAACCACCAATCCTGAATTGGTGGTACAGAGTAAATGATCTTGTGAATAATTAAAGCCTTTGGGTTTCCTCAACAAAAGACAAAGCTGGACAACGAAAATAGGACTTGATCACTTCTCTAGTGAGTGAATCTGCTAGCTCATTTGTTGACTTTCTTTCACTAAAGTGAATGGAAGAGGGGTCAATTGCTAAAACGTTGAAAGCCAGAACAAATTGGAATGATGGACTGTGAATTCACATTTCATGGTAATTGTATTTTTCTTTTTTTTAATCAGCATGTCGTGGTAATTTTTGCAAGAAATTTTTGCATAAAATTGAAAGCCATCCAAATTGTTGAAACAACAGGAACATTTGTTTTTGTATGACTGCATCTGATTGAGTTGCATATGTTTTGTCATGGTGTCGTCATCATCTCTAGACAGGAAACTCTCTAAAATTAAAACGGGAATGTTTTTAGAAAGGAACTTGAATTCAAGAACAAACAAGCAATTGGTGGGCTTCCATAAAGACAATCTAGTAATAGATTGACAATATGTGCCTCAAGCAGGCCATTTGCATAAGGATTCATTGAATTAGAACTATATTTTATGTTTCCTCCTATTGACTCTACTTATTCATAATTAACTCCCACTATTAATAGTTGTTAGATCCATTTAAATTTTATAATTTAAATAATATCATTCTCACATAAAAAGTATATGTTGTTGACAAGGTTGGTACCTAGTTAGGTGGGTGGTAAAATGTTCTCATCACTATATTGCTATTCTAACCTATTAAAAGGAAAAATTGCAGGGAGGTACCCTGTAATAAGGTTTAGCTCAGTTATTAAGATCACAAATGGCAGGGAGGTACCTAGGTACCTTGGTTGTAGCTTATCTGGATTCACACCAAATTGGCAGAACGTTCAGCCACATAAAAGTATTTAATTGAAATGATTATGAGCTTTTGATAGTTCTTTGCAACTATACAAATAGTTCCCTTTGGTTAGTGTTCCCCCTAATGATTTTTGAATTGGTGAGGGAAAAAGAAAGTCAAGTGATAGTTCTATACAACTCTACAAAATACAGGGTGTACCCACATGAGTGTAATGTGGGACTTGTTTGATTTGTTCAATTTCATCAACCTAAGGCTCTTTTGCGTACCTTATCTTTGCTTCAACTTATGTATAAATGATAACAAATATGAAGGATATACAGAAAATAGACTATAAAGGATTGTCAAGGATATACAGTATATGTATATATCCTTTGAGTAGTTAGGTTCGAGGCCCTATTTTCTTGTTTGTCAACTTTAAGTTTATCTCTGTAGTGGTTGTTTCTCCATTTAGAATACATCTGTTGTATTTGACATAAATCCATGTATTGGAATTTTCAGAATGTAAGAAATTATACAACAAAGGATGGCCTAATATGCTCGAGAGATGAATAAGAGAAGTGTTGTTGGAGCCATTCAATCAAAAGAAACAGAACATACTCTCAAGTGCTTTCGAGACCTTCACATCATCTAATGAGTTCAAGAACATGTCCCAGTAATTACAGTTCACCTTTCTTGGTCATTCTGGAGGTGATTTTCACAGAAAGTTTCCATATCTAAAATAGAGCATGATCACCTACAACGACCTAGCATTTCTCCTAAACCTTCAGATTTACCTTCAGCTTGTGTTGCGAAATTGTACTTAACCTCTTCCAAGTCAAACCTCTTGGCAACATTGAAACCGGTACTGTGTGGACACAATGACGATAGCCACCTTCCCGTGGGAGCTCTTGGACAGTGTTGATTTTATGTAATGGTTGTGATCCATATTCAGCAATGATCTGTACTTGACTATCTTCCAATTGAATAACCATTTTATTTGGTTTTAGTTAACTATAAGTGGGGTTTTCAATTGAATACATGTGTGCTTAAGTGGGTATAGTTGTCTAATTTTTACTTGCAGCTTGAAATTTTAGATTCAATCCTTGGTGCTTTTGGTTTAAGTGGGTTGGGATTAGTTTTGGTTTTATATTTAAAATCCAATTGGCTGTAATGATTTGTTACATGGATATTAAGGGAAATGATTTGTTTATCTATTGATTGTAGCTTTTAGGGAAATTCGAAGTTTTAAATAGACTCTTACCTGCAACTTGAAATTTCAGATCCAATCCTTAATGTTTTTAGTTTAAATGGGTTAGGATTGCTTGTAGTTTTCATATAAATCTAATTTACTTCAACGGAAATACATGAGTTGGGTCCATTTTAATATTTAGCAAAAGTAAATACGAGTGGGACTTGCAAGTACTATTTATATGTTTGAATGTGTTACTAGGTCCTATGCATAACATTTCACATGTATGTAAAAGAGATCCACAAGTGTGTTTGTCAAACGGTCTTTTGGTCTTTCTAACTTTAGAAAAGATCTTTGAAAAATATTGTAACCAAATGGTCTTTGAAGATCTATCTGTGAAAGTTTATCGGTCTTTCACTGTTTTGATGTCTTGAGCTTTTGGAAGATTTTCCTAAAAAGATTTGCCAAATGCCTTGTTGTGAAAGACACAATCTCAAAAAGATGCATCTCCACCAAATGGTTTGTGAATTGCCAAAATCTTTATGCAAAAGCTATGTCAAATCTTCCAAATATCTTCCAAAAAGGAATTACCAAATGACACCTTACTCGTAACCCCCTCCATTAATAGGTTGAGGATTGGAAAAATCCCTTCTAGAGAAATTCTTATCTGTCAGCATTGAAGAAGGTGAAGAGATTGTGGAAATCTTCTGAGGGAATCAACTCAAATGGAAACCTGTACCCATTCTTTTTCCTTTTTATTTTCTTGCCCTTCTTGCCTCCTTTATTTTTTTTTTCTTCCCTTTTTTTTCTTCTGCCACGTCTCTCTTCTGCGAACTTTAATACACCAATCTAACGGTTAGAATAATGGATTTAACAGAACCATCATTACCCATTTAGCACAGTCGTTTGAACCATTGACTCGGAAATAAAAGCAATTCTATTTCCACATCGGTTTTTAAAATATTGATTATAACTATAAATCTCCATTGTTCTTCCTCTCTTACGTTTGTGAACATGGTTATAGGCAGTGTTTAGAAAATCGAATCGGATTGGCCGGTTAAATTGGTTGAACCGTAATCCAGAACTTTGACCGGTTCGATCATACCCGCTGACCAATCGATCAGAGGGATCTGTGCCCGATTCGGTTGTCTGAACAGTAATTATAAGTTGAACTAAGTAAATCTCCATTTATGATTTATATCTTCGGATTCTCAGTGCTTGGTGTTGGATCGGTCGTGTTAGAATCAGAAGCAGCTCTGCGAGTCTGCTACCTGACCTCATCCTCGCTTGCACGGCAATATAAATACAAATACAATTTACAGTTTACGCATAAGAGGTCTATCTCTCTCTTCCATTGCATGAATCATGCATGATGATATCTATCAACAAACAATCACTCCCAAGTTCAATCCTTCTTCACGATGCTTTCTTTACACGCTATATATATTGTCCTCTTATCCCATCTCACTCACATGAACCAATTCATAAACGGGCCCGTTTCGGATCTATATACGAGAGCTAAAAGGAATCAGGTATAAAACTCCTGATGAGTGATGAAACCCCGAAGCGACGCAATACGCGCATATGATATGAGGCTCCGGGTCTGGATAAAAGAACCGCACTTAACGACCGCATTAACCCTTTCCATTTGCATACACACGATTATGGGGGGCTGCGTGAGTGAAGTTCCTTGAATTTGTTGCGAAGAACGAACCCGAGAAAAACCGAGGGCGGGATGCACGTGCTAACGCAAACGGGAAATCCGGTTTTACCCAGATTCGGAATTAGGATTTATGGAAAGAAGAAAAACACGGGGAGTTTACTTTAATTTATTTTTTCATCAGAAGCCGTCCATCTCTGAAGTGTGAACACGCGTTGGCATCACAAGGCCTACTTGCCAAATCCTAAATCCCTAGTCCCAGTTGTAATACAGTACAGCACAGCACAGCATCCCCAGCGGCCCAGCCTAGAGTAATAATAAATAAAATGGAGGCTTTCCATACCGAGAGTTTTATTAACCAAACAACAGAGGTAGAGCAGAGAGCGAGGGCTAGCGGGAGAGAAGAGAGAATGGCGACCACTGTATCTGCATGGGCGAAGCCTGGGGCATGGGCCCTCGACTCGGAAGAACACGAAGCTATGGAGCTTCTTCAGCAGCAGCAGAAGGACGACGCTAGTGAAAAGAGTGATGGTCATATCGACTACGCCTCCAACTCCAATCCCACCCACCAACAACCTCTCACCTCAGATTTTCCTTCTCTCTCCGTCGCTGCTGCCACCAAATCCAAGAAGAAGAAGGGCCAGACTTTCTCCCTTGCCGAATTCAACACCGGCAACTCTGTCACCTATGGTTCCGCCAAAGCCGCTCAGTCCAACCTAGCCAAGGGTCTCACCACCGATGAGCTTCTCATGCTCCCCACCGGCCCTCGCGAGCGCACTGCCGAGGAACTTGAGCGTGCTTCCTCCCGTGGATTCCGTTCTTATGGTTCCGGCGGCATGCATGAAAACGGCCGTGGTAGTAGGTATTCTAACGGCGATGATGCTTCCAACCCTAGGTGGGGCTCTTCTAGGGTTTCCGATGAACCCCGCAGGAACGGAAGTTTTCACAGGGAACCTGCTCCTTCCCGTGCTGATGAGATTGACGATTGGGGTGCCGCAAAGAAATCTGTGGCTGCTCCGCCTCCGTTTGAGCGCAGAGAGAGGAGTGGTTTCTTCGATTCGCAATCTAGGGCTGACGAATCGGACAGTTGGGTGACGAACAAGACCTTCGTTCTATCCGAAGGACGAAGAGTGGGGTCAGGAGGTGGATTTGAGAACCATAGGGATAGAAGGGGAGGTTTTGAGATGTTTCAGAAGGAGTCGTCCCTCGGTAGCGGTGCAGATTCGGATTCTTGGGGGAAGAAGAGGGAAGAGGGCAATGGAAGTGGAAGGCCGAGACTTGTTTTGCAGCCACGAACTTTGCCATTGAGCAACGGCGATCAGCAACAGCCTGGGTCCGTGACTACGACCAAAAGCAAGGGTTTGAACCCGTTTGGAGAGGCCCGACCAAGGGAGGAAGTTTTGGCGGAAAAAGGTCAGGATTGGAAGAAGATTGACGAGCAGCTCGAGTCGATGAAGATCAAGGAGGTTAAGAATGGAGGTCCTGCTCATAGTGATGGCCCGTCGTTTGGAAAGAAGAATTTCGGAACGGGGGACGGAAGGACAAGTCTACCTGAAGACCGGACGGAGAGAAGCTGGAGGAAGACAGATTCAGTTGATGTTCCTACCCCGAGGTCTGCCCTTGTCTAAACCGTTCTATCAATTCATGATTGTTCTCTTTCTGAGTAACATGAACTAACTAATTCTTCAGTACCTATTAGTTACTTATTTTGATTGCACATGTGCGTCAAGGAAATTTATGTTCGATTCTACATCTTTGGGTTTCCGCAATGATTATTAAACAACTAATTGTCATTGGGAATCTGAATCTCTAGATGTCTTGTCTCGAAGTTTATAAGCATCTGTTCGTTGCTAATATGTGTCCTGTCACCTGGAGGTCATTGTTTCGTTTTTGACTATATGCTGTGTCTCTCTTTGATGGATTTCTTTCTATTGGCACCTGTCTAGTGTAACTAAGATATATGAGTACAGAGAAGCTTTAATTAGGGTCTGCATTCCCTGAGCTGCTCTTGGAGTTAAATAGCTATTCTCAATTGTATCTGTAATAATGATTTGTGGAAAAGAGGTCCTTTATTAGAAGGTTGTTCTAGCTGTAGGCTGTACAGTATATCCGCTGGTATCGTCAGGTTTTTCTTTGAGGTTGTCTGTGATCAACACTAAGCAGGTTCTTACTCATCATATGCATTAGAAGAGCAGGCTCTTTGGTAACTATGTGCCGGACTAGTAGGGTAGCTCTGACTTTTTTCAAATTACATATTAGATGGTCATATCCCAGATGGTTGGGATAAGGCTCACATGAGTTGTACATAATCAGTTTGATCTTTTGATTTTCTGAATTGCTTAAGTTTGGTTATGCAAATATTACTCAGTAATCTCATAGGTAGCTTCTGATATCCATGAAATCCTAATTCTTGTGTTCTAAGTTTTTTATTACTAGACTTCATTCAAGTCATAACATTGTTGCAATGAATTATTTCATGGTAATGTTAAATTTGTTCAGCTAAATAGTAGGGTCATATGTTTGAAAGCTGTTTGTTACCTTGGTTAATGAATACCTATCTTAGTTAATTGATTTAGTTAAATAGCAAAACTGATGTTAGACTCCTCATATGGCTAGCAGTTATTATTTTATTCATTTATTTTTAAGTGATGGAAGCCTGAATGTATATTGTATCAATTCATTTTCTTTAGTCTGCAATAAAGAAACACAAATTAGTAGCTGAATTAACAAATTTGTATATTTAAAGTCAAGATTACAGTGATAGCCCTGTGATATATTGGGAATATGGTGAACAGATTGTATATTATTTTACTGCTTTTTGGTCAGCCTCTCTTGCATAGATTCACTTGATTTTGTTACTATAAAAAAGACTCACGTTAATCTTGATCAAGTCACTGTTAACTGAACATCTGTAAAACAAATTCTTGGTCAAGTTCTCTCAACATGTGGATCCACCCCTATAAAATTCAATATAATCAGATTTGATTTAATTTAAAAATATATGCTCATATATACTTAAAATCTATGTTGTATGTTAGTAAAGTTGATTTGAATTTTGTGCCTTTACTAAATTTTCATATGTTCAAGTTTTATTTAAGTAATTTTCAATTAATTTTCTTCATAAAATATAGTATCAAAGCCATTTTTAGTTAATAGCAAAAAATAAGCCATTTTTAGTTCACTTTATTAATACTTCATAATATTTTGATTAATTTTAGTTTAATTTATTTTATACTATTTGATATCCAATTGTAATCCAAATTTCATTCAATCTGACATAAATCCAATGGATAAGATCCAATTGAAATTTGAACATAAATGGATTAAATTAGATTTGACCCATTTGCAGCTCTAGCAGACATGTCTCCAAAATCTACTGTAAATGCTGATGACAGGAGTGCAGCTTACTAATTTGGTATAATCCGTGAATGTTAATTGTTAGGTAAGCTCAGACTTGGTTACAAAACCTGTCTTGACCCTCTTATGTAAAAGGTTGAACTCCACTCTATTTGGTTGACTCCCAAAGTTCTCTCATGATCTCTCATTTATATATCCTTTATGCTTTTTGATTGTATCCTTCATATACTCTCTCTCTCTCTCACACACACACAGACAAGATACATTCTTCCGTCCTTAATATGTGTGCACTCTATTTTTGTCTCATTCATCTCCTTCAGCTAGACTGCATGTGCAGTGCATGTATCATCGCTTATTTAAGTTCAAAGGAAATTAATTGGAAGGTTGAGATGGAATCTGCATGTTAAAGCAATGCTGTTGCTGCAAGGAAAAAGCAGGATAAAATCAATAATCAATTAACTGATAATACTACTAGCTTGAAAAGGAATCAAGAGATGTTTCAGTTACTTTGTTCCTCTGTTTTGTGCATGTTAACCTCTATGTGGTAACACAACTTTGATGTCATTTTGGAGGAATTAAACCATGTCTTGCTGCAGGTTAGGCTGTTATTATCTTTTTTACTTGTTGTATTTATATCACGATTTACACAAATATGGTAGTTGATATGAACCCGCTATCCCTTTAGCAGCCTTGATTCATTATTCCATCTTTTTTCCAGGTAGTCTTTATAAGCCGGTAGGAAGTTAATAATTTTTCAAACTACTGTATTGTTTTATTTCCTTGTAAATTGGCAGATATCCCACCTATATGTGTCTATTGTAAGAAATTGAGTCTGCATTATATGACTAAATCTTACCGTGCATATATTATAATGCTTCAAATAAGCTTGTAATATGGCCGTACTGATATTATATATGTGAGCAAACATTAAAGAACACGGGTAAGTATGAATTAGTTGTGGGTGCCCTATAGCCCCATGTGCCACAGACATCTGATCCAAATTCTGTTTTGCAACAAAAAGGGAGAGGGAAGGGAATTGGGATTTTGGGGTAGTGGTTGCTCGGACCGGCTTTCACTCCTGAATCCTGATGCTTGTAGTCTAGCAATCTATCTGTATCATTTGCTTTGGGCTTCGAACCTTATTTAAATTCTCACAGTAGTAGTCTTGTGTGCAGTGCTAGTAAAACCAACGATAATGAAGGCGTTGCTGTAAACTGAGGATGGAGAGATTGTAGCAATACGACTTTGGAGGCTGAGCTACAAAAAAACTTTTGCTGAAGAGGTGTCGGATTGATAAGATTATTAGTTTATTAGTCCAATTTTACTTTTGTTTTTTCTTCAATTTTGTTTTAATCCCATCTGGGGGGTTTACTGTGGAATTCGGGACAGCCAGTTTTTGTAGCTTTTTTTTTTAAGTAGCTTGTTTTTATTATTTTTTTAGGTTTGGACTCGTATCTAGCCGAGAGATGAGCGCACTCAATTATTTGTATGCATATTGTTTCTATATTTTTTAAATGAAGTTTCTGTGCTTAGCAGATTTTGATTCTAATTTCGTGACAAATAAAGCAAGAGAAATTATGTCCTTATTTGCTCCTAAACAACGGAGGAAAGATTTTCTTTCTTTTTTTTTTTCGGAAGTGTATGTATTATATCGTATGCACCTTTCCACTCTTTCTCTTTCCTTTTCTTTTTCCATCCTACGCTCTGTCAGAGTCTCATCTCATGTCATGTGATATCTGGGTCAGTGGTCACCCTTCACGAGGGTTGAATGTGGAAAAGCATGTATCAATTATCAAAGACGAGTTCTTAGTTCTTACCTGTCATTTGCTGGAAATTCCTTGAGTTCTACAAGTTAATTTGAAGAATCTATGAATTCTATTTCCAACTATAAAATGAACATGATGGGTTCAAAATTTTACATTGGCCCGGTTTTCATCCTCTTTTCTGGCAAAAAAAAGGGGTTTTTATTGTTCAATCCACTCTTAGAAATCTTAGCTCCACCGCACAGGTGGGATGAATCCTGACCATGGATTCATGCCAAATCCATGGGCAGGATGTGGTTTATAGGGGGGCTACTAGTAGATTAGGAGAGGGCTGTAATTTCAGATTTCTGAGGTGGATTGTAGATTTGTAGTTTATTTTAGTTTATCAATTTTTCAACTCAACCAAACTCGATTATAGATATATATTAATATTTTATATTTTAAATATAACTTTTTAATACGGAAAAGTGGGAAAATTCTCATATTTCTTAGTCTAAAATATTTTATATCATAAATTTATTTTTTTAATAATACCACTATAATTTATTAAATTTAAATTTAATTTTTAAGTTTAAATCTTTTGAACAAACAAACCAAACCTAAAATAGACCCAAAATGATACAACTCGAGTTGGTAGGTTTTCACTAATGACCAATCGGTTTTGGGTGATAAACTCTCAACCTAAGTTAAAATAAATATTAATTTTAGTATATATATATACATATATATATATATATAATGAATATACACTATTATTGTAAAATTATTACTAATAAATATTATATTTTTAAAAATTATTTTCTATAATTATTAATTGATATAAGTGAAAAAACTTTATTTACAATATTATTTAGTTATTTAAATAATATTTTTATTTAAAATTTTAAAATATTAATTATTTATTGAATTTAATAATCCATAAAATTATAATTAGTACTATTATTACATAATTCGTCATTAATTTTGTAAAATATTAAATTATTATTAATATGAATATTATGAAATCTATTATGATTATTTTTTTTCTAATTTATTACATAATTTTTATTTTAACTATTTAAAATTTAGTCATGTTAAATATTTAAATAATATGTAAAATATTTAATTTTTTCATTATTTATTTTAATGTTATTTTATTTATTGAAATATTTAAATAATGTTTTATTTTTTAATGTTAATTTTTATTATTTGAATAGCATTTAAATTGAATAATTCATAAAATTATAATTTATATTGTTACTACATAATTTCATGATGAGTTTGGTAAAAATATAGAATTATTAATAATATGAATATTATTAAATCTATTATAATTAATTTTTTTGTTTTGAATAAATACTTTAAAATTAGTATATAATTCCACTATAATATTTAAATAATTCTAAAATTTTTTAATTGAAACTTTCATAGATGTACATAAATAATTCTGAAATACAAAAAGAATCCTCTTGTATTAAGTAATCAACAATTCCCTTTTCTTCAGACAAGAAAGGAATATTTACATAAAATACATTATCTAACTAAAATGTCTGAACCAATGAAATTCTAATAACTATGTCTATAACAATATGAAAAGAAAGAAAAGCTTGCCTGGTGATATGGGCATTCTCTCACCACTAGTCCATCATAATATAACCCTACATTTTATCAAAGAGTTACAAATTTATGATATAAAGGCTTTCTTGCTTTAGCTTTCTCCTTGAGATGTTAATCTCCATCTATCCGGCCGAGAATATAACGGGCTCCATTTTGAATAGGGTTTGAATCCATCCCAAAGTTAAGATCCGAAATGTTGGCAGATGAGAGATCAACAGCAATCGTATAGCAGAACTTCGCTACAGGTTCAAATGCATTTGCACCCATTCATCCTTCCACACCGCAATAATAGGAGACAAGATAAACACAAATAGGTTAACTATAAATTAAAGAAGTCATGAAGAAGCACAACTTTTGATTTCCTACTAGTACTAGTTAGCAGCTTGTATTTATCATTTGGGTGAGTTCAACGGTTGAATTGAACAGTAAAACAATCCTATATATATGGCCATTCCAGTTTGATAACATTGGTTATATACCAATGTAGGGCTGCAGGCTTATGAAAATGAGAATTAATTAGTTCAGGCGGAAGATTTTTCTAATTCATGAAACTCACTAAAATCAAAATCTCGGTGGGACTGAGTTTGTTTGGTCATGGGTTCAACAGTTCAGCAGTCCAACTTAACTGTAATAAAAAAAGGCCAAAAAAAAATCTATATTATCTTCCAATGGAGTCCAGTCTGTTCAGCCGATAGCAGTAATATTCCTATATGGTGGTGTTTAATGGGTGCCGTTCCGTCCAAATTGAATCTTTCCAAGAGAATTAAAGGTGTCGGATGCCTCCTGCTCTCCATGTAACTTTGAAGATGAAAGCATAAAGCACCCATGAAATGTTGTTTGGTTGCAGTGCCGCCAGCAAGTTTGGCTCGGGTCTCATCTTGGGATGAAGTGTCTGAAAGCTCTGACAGGAGTTTGAATTGAAGGACTGGATTCAAGAGTGGAGGGACCTTTTCGTCGGCCCGGCCAGACCTAAAACCTCAGGCACAGCACGGTCCACACAATTGTGTCGGGCCTGATATGGTCCGATTTATATCTCCAACGATTGCGGGCAATTGTTGAAATTATGGTTTTTGAACTGTTATTGATTCAGACAGTCGGACCATTTAGCCTCGGAATTGTCTAAGTAACTGGTTTTGTTTTATCCTAAATTTGACTTTTGGCAAAAAATCGTTGAATCAGTCAATGGTTCATTAACCCAGGTGGTCGAACCGTTCAACGATTTTGGCCAATTTTTATTTTAATTATATATATTTTAATTTTTTTGTCAGACCGTTCAACGGTTATTTTTTAAAACATTGATTGAAATATAACTCTTTAATTTCAACTTTCTCTAGCCATTCAGAACTCGAGGGATCTCCCAATACAGGGAGGTGTATGATAATATCTTTTTTTTTTTAGACTAATACACTGATACTGGCCCGGTCATGAGACACTTTGAAGAGGATTCATTAAGAAACTTAGTGGGTCTGATATTTTGTCATGTTTATAGTATAGAGAAGGTAGTTTTTTCTGTCCACACCTTATCCGTCTTGAATTGCATATCACACAATCTCACAATTCAAAATGGCGATGTGTGGTTACAATTCATAATGTGGGTAGAGAGTAGTGGGCAGGAAATCCAGTTTGAATATAAGCTGGGATCTCCTACTAATAAAACATGTTCCAATACCCTATGGTTCAGTTTGAAAGGGGTATAAATACAAATATATAGAATATAAAATCTTATATTTTGTATGTATTTATACTATATATTTATATTTATACTCTTTCCAAACTGAGCCTATAAATTTGATCCACATATTTCACCATGAAATTAGAGCCCACCATAAAAATAGGACCTGAGATGTACGGTATCATATGATATTAGTAGAGTGTTGAAAGTTGGAACATATTTTGTTGGCATGTGATCCCAAAATGTGCATTGCAAACATGACATTATTTACCTGGGAGAGATGTTCAAAGGGAATCGTTCTCATAAGGCGATACTCACTGACTGATGTGTATGTTGAAAGCCAAGTCTCTATATCACTTTGGGAAACTCTGAGATGTGAGAAGAGGGAGAGACTCAAGAGTCAAGACAACACAGAACGAGAAAATAGTCACATACTCACATCTTTTATTAAGGGCATTCGAGTCCAGAAAAAACAGAAACCTCTTCCATCACTCTTTTTGCAATTTTTTTAACCATACTCGATTTTATCAAGTGACCAAACTTTGGTCATTATTTTGACAATAAGTCTTATGGTATAAGCAGCTCATCAAACACTCAATGCAAAGAAAAGTTTATTTTAAAAATAAGAAATTTGAATAAACCAAGGTTTTTGAAACTAAATGGGACAACGAATTGGTCAAGGGTCCGGTTTTTTGGTCGAACGGTCCGATCATTTAAATTGAACGGATGGCCTATTTTGACAAAAAAATAAAAAATGGCCAAACTGTTGGATGATTCAACTACCCAGGCCAGCGATTTATTGACGAAATCAATTATTTTTGGCAAAATAATAGTTATGGGGTAAAACAGAACCGATCACCTGACCAATTCCCAGTTTTTTCAGTCCGATTCGGTTTGAAAACCATAGAATAAACACCTCTCAAACACTAATAAATTCTTATTAGATAAACACTAATAATAAACACTTGTTTCCCAAACAAGAGATAACAAGGCAAACCGGCTGTTTATACTTTGAATGACTAGCACAAGTGAAGTGAAGTGCCATGCGAAGTCTTAGATGCCACAATTTGATTGGGAGTGCACCCATCATTCACGAGACCGAGTGCAGGAAACCCAAACTCCTTCCAAGATGGATACAACCTCCCCTAGTCCTAGATGCGTACAATCTTAAGTCGTAAGTTTTGGGTCCTTCAAAATCATATGTTATAGTATTGCATCTCTAACATCTTCATTATCCATGTTATCAGTCGATTTAGGATTTGATTCTCATAAAACCGTTTTCACACCATCTTTACAGTCTCTTGAAAATATCTCTCTACTTGTATATTTTTATTTATAGAAAAATATTTTCAATGCACACTTATAAGGAGTTGCGAAGACGTTTCTTAAGATCAAATTCAAATTCTTATCAGTCAATGGAAGTCATTACTTTCACCTAAAAAAAGAAATGAAACTAGGCCACAAGAATATAAGAAGAATAGAGGGACAACAAAGTGATAAATAAAGAAGAAACCTGCCATTCCATCAACACCACGATTAAAAGCCGTAAATGTTTGTTGAAATTTAAAAATGGAAGACCCCAGAAGCGTAAGCTGTTAATCCTCTCTCTCTTTCTCTCCTCATCAATGCTCTTTCACTGACTACATGCCCAACTCATAGCACATGTATCCTCCACCGCCAAAAGGCCAAAAACCTTCCAACCATATAACGGCTATAAATAAATGAATAAAGTATTACGAGGATTGGGAACACGAATTCATTAGATTCAAGTGCTTAATTCAAACTTTACTGCATGGAATTGGGTCCTTGGGTCCATAGCCCATTCATTGTTCATTGTGGATCCATCTTTAATTCTTTCTGCCAGAGTGGTTTTGTCCAGCAGGACGCAAATGGTAGATTAGTAGTGTTTGGATCTTAAAATGTCTACAAGAAATCCACGGTCTTAACGTACAAAGCGGCTGAATGATATCTACCCACACTATATTTAATGATTTCACATATGTTTGGGTCCATTCGTACTATTCTTTTTTTTTTTTTCGTTTTCGTCGTCTTTATTTCATTAATCTAACAGTGGCAAATCAAACTCCTGGGAGTCGAGGTTAGAATTTAAAATCATGAACTAGCTTAGTCGAATGTGATTTAATAATAATAATAAATAATTATTTTTTTTTTTATATTATTATTTCATTTTACATTTAATGGAAAAAAAACTGTACATTTAAAAGAAGCAAGTAGTGTAAAGTGCAAAAAGGAAAAAGCAGTGTTTGGCATTGATGCCGTTGTTCCAGAAAACAGTGATACATCAACGCCATGTTGAAAAAACCGTTGCTCCAGAAAATGGTAATATGTTTGGAACCATTTTTTCATAAAAAAATGATGTTTTAAACAACGCCTTAGAAATCAAGGTGTGGTATGGGGAAACGTCAAAATCGACATTTTCTCAATTTGGAGCTCGTTGTTGCCAATAATCGAGGACATGATGTAGCAGTGACGTGAACTTCCTATATAATAGGTACTAATACTAAAAACATATATGGAACACTGATACTAAAGAGAAGATACTGTTGTTATCCCAAAAAACGTCCTACCTGACAGTAACATTTCCAAAAAAAAAAAAAAGACACCATTTTTTTAAAACGATTGAAAGTTGAAACACGTCCGCCCAGTGTGCTTCTTTCACGACATGCTCTGGTCCCGGGTGTCTTCCTGTGGTCTTCTAGCGTTAGAAGAAATTGTGTCCATCCCGGAGAGAAGGCAACAACACTGCTGGGTCGTCCAACCACAAGAAAAGGAGCTACTAAGCGAGAAAGGACCCACGAAGTGAAATGTCATCGTGGTAAGCGATGCGACTATCTGTAATAGCCCACGGTGTTGTATATGCAGCACCGATGCTAAACATATACAAAATCTTTAAGGCTGAAGAGACATGATACCTGTGAATTTTTTAGTGCAGATGTTCTAAAATTTAAAGGGTTATGGCTGATACAAATGCTAAACATATACAAAATCTTTAAGGCTGAAGACATGATACCTGTGAATTTTGAGTGCAGATGTTCTAAATTTTGAAGGAAGTATAGCTGATACAAAATGCCTTTTTACTTATGTCAGGTTCGGAGTCTGGGCCAGATTTAGCGGGGCTATGACTTAGGCTTTGCCCAGCCCATGATCACCCTAATATAATGCAAAATATGTTAGAAGCGATCCGTTGTAGGGACCGGTGTTAAAATGCCCCCGTAGTTATTACAGTTTAAAAAAATATATACTAAATTGCTCGGGGACAATTTCTATTATTCTTAAGCCTGTCAATGATGATCTGTAATATCTAATTGAATTATTTTGAATTTAGATGGTGTATTTATGTAATCTGATTGTATTCGAATTTGATTTTATTTTATCTAAATAAAACTTAAACTCAATTATATTATAATATTTATTAATTTTAATATATTAAAATTATATAATTATATTTAGAATTATAAGAATATGTATTTTTATATATTATAGTATATATGAATATATATATATATATAATAAATTCAGTATATTATATATTAATTTATTATATATAAAAGTTGAAACTAATTAACTTTTTTAAAGTTTTTTTATATTTTAAAAAGTTAAAGCAAATGATTAAATCCGATACATTCAAGACAGTAAAGCCAGGTCTTAATCGGTATGGAAAAAGCTAAATGATTTACCGTACTTCGGATATGCAAAGCTTCTTTTCCAACTCTTTAGCCCTCGTTCAATAAATGGCGACAGTTGAGAGTAGAGAAGAGTCACCCCCCCCCCNGCCCCCGCTCACCCGCTTTATTTACCGGTCTTTTCTCTCAGTCTGTAATTGAACTCCTCAAACTCATCAAAATCATATTTGGTTTGTCCAACAATCCTCCACTTTCCATGGATTCTCTCCAGAAACTCTTCTTATCAACTCTTCTCCTTCTCGTTGCGTCCGTTGGTGAAACACTAGGCGATGCCATGGTTACCGGCACCGTCTTCTGCGATCAATGCAGGGACGGTGAGAAAAGCCTTTTCGATTACCCACTCTACGGTGAGTCACCATTCGATCATTTTCCCTTTCTGTTCTCTACTTTGGCGTTTAAAAGCTACTAAAGAAAATATGTATTTTATTTGTGTGTGTGTGTGTGTGAACTTCGTAACCATTTGCAGGGGTGAAGGTTACGGTCGTGTGTGGAGGAAGCAACGGGCAGGCGACGATGTGGAAGGAAGAGACAACCAACTGGTTTGGGAATTACGCCATGAGATTCGAAGGCACACCCGACTTAAGTGGTTGTTATGCCCAGGTGTCCAACAGCGGCCAAGATTCGCCAACCGGTTGTGCAGCATCGGCGGGGCCTGCCCGGAACCTAAGGCTTATGTTCAGGATGTTTGATATGGAGCTTTATACCGTGGATTCCTTGCTCTCTCAACCTGCCCAACCCATGTCCTTTTGCCCGAAATCAGCCAACCCGGTACCTGTCCCGGTGGTCCCAAGGACTCCTCCTGTGGTGACACTGCCAAGTCCTCCATCGGCCAGGTTCCCTCCGATGCCGCACATTCCTTTCTTTCAAGCTTCCGCCTGTCCCTCCCAGTAAGTTTGCTTCCCACGTAAAAGCATAGTATCTAAATAACTACTTATAGCAAATCAACCCATATCATTAAAGGTGGTAACTAATTAGTTTGGCATTCATCAAAAAATTCACGGGGGTTTATCATACTTTTTCCGGCATCATAGATTTACATTTACCCTGTTTACACTTTCCATAGAACACCTGTCACAGACTAACGGTAAGTGCATAGCAAAAGAGTGTAGCACCGAACGATCACACCTTACTGAATGCAAGTCCACAGTAATTGCACCGCAAGTATATATGCCACACTTTTTAATGTGGGCACTTATCCTCTTTTGAGTGGTTAGTTGGTTACTATCCAGGGCGAGTCTGATTCCCTAAATATGCAACACCTGGCAAGCATCAAGGCTACTCTTGAATGTTACCCTGTGGCCCAGATCCAAAACTGTGGCTCCTTCAATTTTCTTCTGTTGTTTGATTGTTTCAACATTAAATCAATGCCCCTTCAGTTTTCTTTCTTAGAGCTTTTATCCTGATCAGACGGATGTGATATGCTAGGAACTGGATGATGCCACAGTACCAATGTTACTGGAAGGTGGTGGAACCAGATACAAAAGTAGCTGTTGCTTTCGGACTGATCGCAGCAAGGAAATATGGGACCGACATGACACTACGACAAGGGCTCCAAGGGAAGGGAGACCCGTACAGGACCCTTTTAAGAGAAGGAACCGCTGCACTTCTTAATTCCTACAACAGCATCAGGTTTACGTATCATACACTTGAGGTCATCTCCCACATGAACTGGGCCTTAATGGGCTCTCCACGAGAGGTCCTCCTGACAGCATTGCGATTTAAGAGGGCCAACTCAGGCTTTGGCAGGGTACCCTGCGATTTCACTCCCTGCAAATAGTACTGAACAAGTGAAAAGTGATGAGTGAACATCTCCATCTCCAATTTTTATATGTATGTCATCTTATTCTTTTTTTCTTATATAATTTATGATATTATTGACAGTGTCATTATAGACACCGGATCTCCTGCCCAATACTAGTTCTCCATGTGTGCCTGCAATAAATGTGGACAGGAGATCCGAACTTTTCAATACAGGGATTACTATATCCGTGTATGGGAGTTGATGGGTTTGGTCTATTAGGGCTGAATCGATTAATCTACTATGAGATGTAATTTGGGTTTTAAGGAAGAAATGCGGAGTTATGGCCTTTATCTCAATGAAGTATATTATAATTCATGAGAAGGGTGTTCAAAATTTTGGTAGTAAAGTATCAGAATACCCCGGCTACTTGAAAGTTGAAACTGTTTCCATCTTATAGCTACACAAAGACACAATCACACGTAATTTGAAAGTCCACAGGCCAACCCAACTGTGTGAAGTAGAAGTAGGCCACTGTGGGCCTTCAAAACTATTTTATTTGCAGCCTATAAAAAACTATTTTATTCGCATATCATTATAATTTCCAAGGAAACTAATGGGTTTTCTAAAATCTAAAATGGGCTTCTAAGCCTTGGATCGCGCGGAAGGATGATTATGGTTATGGGAAAGTCGATCTTCTGGATTGGCTTATATATAAAATGAAATTCAACATGGCTCAGCAATTGTTGCCCAATGCCCATGTCCATGGACGGAATCCTTGTGCAAACTTTGATCTGATTCTGATCTCTCACTGCAGTTACAGTCTTACAGAGTGTTGGGATCTCTTACTCTATTTTCCTATTTTCCTGCACTGTTTTTTTTTTCTTTTACTTTCATTCAGTCTGTGATCACAAGTGCCTCGTTAATTATACGTGTGTAATAGGACGCTTGTTTCAACTTTAATGAAGTGTAGCAAATCCGCACAGGCAGTCACAACCCTAGTTTTCCCTACTAGTTTAGTTTCTGAGAATAGAGTCTTTATTTCACAATGTCGTGGTTCGGGATTTTCATCAGCAAAATATAGGGTTTAAGCCTTACTTTTTTTTTTTTTTGGTTGCATGGCCCTCCACCTTTAAAGGTTGCATATTTTTATCAATACAAATACCTCGGGAGGAAGCTAATAATTAACTCTTGACTTCCCATGTCCCATGCTCCCATGGGCCATGGGACCTGTAAAAAGACATGTCCAACTTTTTGTCTTGAGTCTGTCTTTTCATAGGTCTCATCACCATATCTGTAGGGCAACGGGCAGGACTCACCGACTCAGGGGTTTGCATGGACTTGTTTACATAATCCTTGTATTTTGGACTTTGATTTATGGGCCCTATTTGGAAAACTTCATGCAACAAATGTTCCAATTGATTTGTCTTAACGACTGAATAATTGAGCCCATTCAAGGAGTCATCAAATCAAGATCAACGGTTCAAAACTCTAAGTTAGGCTGGCCTGTTTTCGTGGCTTGTATGCAAATCAAGATCAACAGCTGGGGCACTTTGATGCACTACACTAACTATACTAGTGAATGGAGAAGAAAACAACAAACTACAAAGAAAAACGATCCTTACATGCTCTTCAGATTATTTACTACTTCCAACATTTACTTGCTCGTTAACCCATCAATTATCAAATATATTCTTGTATAAAACAATCTATTAAAAAAAATCGATCCTCCCTTGCTTCCCACCTCTAGATTAGAGGAGGTAACAGAAAAGGCTAGCCTTTTACTCTGCCTTTTTTATTTATATTTTTTTAAGTAATGTTTTGAAAAAAGTAATAGATTGATAGTTATATAGGGAAAAGGATCATGTTGCTTTTTATTTTCTTTTTCCATTTTGGTTAGGGGTGCTCATGAGAAAAATAAAAATTAAAAAAATTAAACCAATAAAACCATACCCAAAAATCTGGTTAATCAAACCAATCAGTTCAGTGTTTTTGAAAAACCATATGTATTGGTTCAGTTTTGGTTAACCATTATGAAAACTGATCATTAACTGAACCAACCAATATATATATTTATATACAAGCATATATGCATTATATATTATATATTTATTTATAGTATATATTATAAATGTAAAAAGAAAAAAAAAAAACAAAGAACTGAATCGATCAACTGATTAATTGATTGATTCGGTTCAGCTTTGGTTTGGAACAATACAAAAACTGGTGGGGCTGGTTCGGTTTTAAATATATCCCTACATTTGGTTGCATGTAAAATGAATCATAACATATAATTTCCAAAGAGGATGATACTTCTTGTGTTTGGTTACACTTTAAGAGAAAAAATTTTGGCTATTGAGAATGTTCTTCCACATGACATGTTATCATGAGTGTGGGGTAAAAGAGTAATTGCCCTCAATATTCTTTATTAAAAAGACAACCACCGGAGGGACTGAATGGGTTTCCCAACAGCCCAGTCAGTTGGCCCCCAACAGCTAAAGTTTTCTCATTCTAAAAGGCCTTGAAAAATAAGTGAATTCCAAACATTGAGTACCAGTTCTAGAAAAATAGTGTTAATTCTTTCTAATTAACAACTTAAGTCAGTCACTTTCTGAATGGATGGTTGGTCTATTCAAATCTCACAAAGCATATTTCTCAACGACTTATGCCTATTTTCCAAGTTAAACCAAACACCAGAAAAATTAAGAAAAAGATCTATTTCCCCCTTCAATATTTATTTTCCTAAGAAATCATTTGTTTTCCTTTGTTTTATGTGTGCAATCAAATGCAACATTTGTGAAGATTGAGCTAGATTTAATACTTGAATAAGTTGAAAAGAAAATTTGGTGCTGATAGCCTTTCTTCCAACCACTACCAATCCAAGAATTAATTCTTAAAGTAATGCTGAAAAGGGTTGCGCCTTTCTTTTGCAATATGGTGCACAGTTACTCATGAACTCAATCTTGCCATGTGAGAAGATGTTGTGGCATTAGTGTAAAAGCTGTCTAGAGAACCTCTAGAGTCTAGACCAGTCCTATGTAAAAAAAAAAAAAGGATAAAAGAGGGATGGTAGACAAGATGAAGACATTCAAATTCAATCCTCATCCAATTAAGGGAGATCCAAATGTGATTTGTTTATAATTCATCATGCCATCCCCATCCAACCTTATATGATTCAATTAGAACCGATTTAAATACATATGATTATATACACTTAGGCCTCATTTGCTTTTGGTAAATTATTTACCTGGGTAAATGCATTTACTTGGGTAAGTTTTTCTGGGAAACACTTACCCGGTTAAGTGCATTTACCCAAGCTCTTTTATTTCTCATGTAAATAAGGCAATGGTCATTTTAACCATAAAAATCTATTATTAAAAATGACATTTTTGTCTCATTCAAGTGTTGGCAGCTTTCCCCATAGGTGGGAAAGTCATTTACTCACCCAGGTAAGTGATACCCAGTAAAATAAACTTTCCCTGGTCCCCACATAAATCTGAAAAAGAACATGAGATTCTTGGTCAATGGGAACCAAAATCCCATTGACCAATTTCCCCCCTCTCAAAATCCGAAAAAAGAACACTCCCTTAGCTTTTAGTTTTTTTTGGGTATTCAATCTAGAGAAGGAGTGTTGATAGGAGCCCGTATGGTCTGATCCCCTCCAAAGGGATCAGGCAAATATTTCGATTAGTAGCAGCCTCCGCCCTCCTTAAGGCTGCGTTTGGTTTGAAGGAAAAGGTAGGGAAAGGAAGGAAAATGTAGAGAAACCTTTACAAACCTTGTATATATTTTCCTTCATTTCCCTTCCTTTCCCTACCTTTTCCTTCAAACCAAACATAGCTTAAGAGTTTCTGAGTTGGTGAATGGTGATCTTAGTTGCTTTAGATCTTTAGTTTGCTCCCTTTGTTTATTTTCTTTGTTGTAGTCTTTGTCTCATATTTCTCTAAAAAAAATCTACATGAATATTGTAAGTTGATTTTAAATAGATATGCTTATAAGTTAATGTCCAAAAAAACACATAAAGATTAGCAAGGTATATTTAGAATAGAATAAAAGCAATAAATCATGTTATTCTTTATTTTTTTTCTAACTTCATCAAAAGTCTTTCTCTTGATTTATTTATTTCCTCACATGCTTTTGAGGATGTGGACTTCTTTATGATCAAAGGATACTTATTTGTTAATTTCCCCCACTTTATTGTGAGGGCAAAGTCATAAGGAGACATTTGGTTTAATTTTTGCATTTTTATGCATTATAAGTAATGATTAATATGAGATAGTGTTTTAATGTATTATTTTAATTTTTAAATTTTTTACAATGAAAACATCACGGGCTAACCAGTTGATCTGATCGTTTAATTACCAACCAAGAGGAAAAAGCGGTTCAATCTCCATGCCAAGTTTTAAAACCATGTCATTCAAACTAGAATGTATAGCATCTAATTAAAGTTTGTCAAATATGTTTTCCTATGTTTTAGCTTGTCAAACAGCCGCAATTTTCTAATTCTTCGAATTATTATTATTATTATTTTGGAATTGTATGTGATCTAAGATGCTCTCTCAACTAAAAGATGTTCTTAATAAAACTTGAAGCATAACTTTCTTCAATGTAATTTGGTTTTCTTGTTGTGAGTTCCAAAAATTATAATCATCTGGTTTGAAAATAAAAATATGAAAAACATGTTCTTGGATGTAAATTTGTGTATGTATGTGTTTATTTCTAAAATTGAAATACAAAATATATTCCTGAATTTTTGTTTTGAAAAACATGTTTTTTTTGTTTTAAATGATACAATATATCTCTTCATCTTTCGTAAATCATGCATTATATACACTCCAACATTTGTTTTTATTTTAAAAATTAACCAGAATGAGAAGGAGAAGGATATCGTTGTCCAACCTGTTTTCAAATTTCTTTTTTTGAAACAAAATCAATTGTAGAAAGCATGGACAACTATGAAAGAAAAATGTGACTGTAATAAAGGTGATTTCATTCATATTTCATTTTGTTGATGTTTCCTGAAAAAAAAAATCTTTTGAAATAGCTTCATTCTCTGAATGTCGCTAAGTCGCTGTGAGAACAGGATCTGCTATTCACACTTGGGCGCCTCACATGCTCATCCACCGTGCATTGAAAACAATTTTTATGAAAAATAACTAACAAATACGAGAGATGTTCTAATGCATGATAGGATGTGCGTGTGAGGCACCCTATGTGAGCAGCAGATTCCGTCTCGCTGTGATCCGATTTATCATTTATGTCAGAGTAGGGAGTAGCGAGACCGTTCCAGCGGTAGTCGGAAAATAAAGAAGGTTGGGCTGTAAGATTTGTCGGCACGTACGGCACAATTCATGATTCACGGCAGTCAGGGAGGGTGTGTGTGGTTTTGCGTTCGGGGAGGCCCGGAGGGGGTGGGGCGCCGGTGGGAGCTTTGAGCAAAATTTTAGATTTGTCAGCCGGCACGGCACCAATCGTGGCAGACCAGAGTCACCAGACAGACAGTGTGTGTGGTTGGACCGGTTAGGTGTTTTTTTTTTTTTTCCGGAGGGGTGCGGGGAGAAATATTCATTAAATTAATGGAAATTATTCATAAAAAAAGTTGTTTCTTCAATGGAAGGCAGAAGAAGATTTTCCGGTTCAAAAACTCCTCCATAACGTCAACATGCAATGCTAAATTGCTGTGGGAATTTGTCGTTTAGTGCAAATCCAACGGGATTGACAAAAACGATGGAAATGCTTTGGCAGTATTAATTAATTATTTCTCGTTTTCATCACTTTACTAATAAAAAAGTCAAATATTTGGACTAAAAAATAGTTCAATCCATCCCCTTTGATCGATCTCTCAAAGCCCGAATTCTTAATTTCTTCAACCCGTATATGCCCCAGCATCAAAGGCCCCTGACATTTGCATAACATGGTGACGTATAGAAGAGAAACCCCTTTACTCCTAAGACTTTTGAGTTTTGAACGCAAATCTAGGGCTGTAGAAAAGTGTGAAGCAAAGGAAAACCTAACATTTACAATGCGATCGGAATCTTTTACTCGAAAGCTATGATATCATAGTACACGAACTCAAAGATATTCTGCTAGAACCCCAAAATCAACGACTCCAATCCCATGTTTTATTCTGCGCAGGATCTACAGCGTTAGCTATTCCATGACATCACGATCAATAGAAGCGGCCTTTGATCCAAGGGTCCGAAGTAACATAATGCAGAGGTGGTACGGTACGGATCTCATTAAAAAGAAGGTCAACCCATACGATGGATCACGTGATTGCTTGGGACTATCACCAATTCAAGTTGGGGCCTGGGGGGTTGGCCAGCTAGCCGGGAACGGGAAGCCTTGGGAGTTGGGGCTCAGATATCTAGAATAGAATTGGACAAAATGACAAAATCTTTCCCGCGCGTGTGCGAGTTATTAAGCGTGTGAACCATTGAAGAGTAGATTTCATATACTCATACTATATACTTGAATGAATACTTCCAGTCCCAGTCTTTTATTTCCTTTCTTTTAAGTCCTCGTTGCGTAAAAGCTCTAATCATCTGATCTGACATTAACGTTCTGGACCCATCAATAGCGATCTAACGTCTGCCACGTTGCGATGTCTCGCTTTCCACGTCAACTTCCGGCCGTGGACTTTGTTATTTTTTTTTTATTATTTGGCCTTATTTATTTCCTTGGTCAAATCACCTGTAGGCGGTAGCTCCCCTCCCCCTAACCCTGTACGAAAAAGTCTCAACTGACGTAAATCTATTCCTAAAATGTCGATAGTACCCTTCGGTTTTTACACAAAACAATTTATTGCTATACTGCGCTGGCGTGCTTTCCTGACACCTGTTATATCTACCACATGATCCTTTCTTCCCACGAGTCAAAAATGTAGGATTCACGTATTTATGATGTTGTTTATTATTGATGCTGTCAAAGCCATTGAATGAAGGGTGATGGAGTAAATTGGCATTTGGCACTGAACCAGAAGTACTCTTCTCACTTCTCAGCTTGGGGAGAGGATCCCTATCCTAATATTAAATCTTTGGGTCCCACTTCTGCATTGTCCACGTTCGAAATCTAAGCCCGGCCATATGAGGCCCATGACCCATGTCCATGAGCAACCCTTCCGGTTCTTTGGGTTCCTAGATTTTTCAATGCAGTGGCAATATAGTAAAAACGGTCCAATTCCAGGGCTGTATTTGATGTCAGACACCAAACCCAACGGCGAGCGGGCGGGACGAACCCACTATCGTTCATATGAAGGCTGAGAAGAAAACTTCTCTCTCTCTCACTGTTGAATAGCGTTCATTCAATTCGAATTCAGATTCAACTGGTAACGCTCGGATTACAATCATCGTTAATCTCGATTACGATTAAGCTGAACGATCTTACAACGCTCTTCTCCAATTACAATTTATCGATTGGTATACTGTCTCTCACCATCTCTTTCGACTGTAACTGTAATTCTTTTCCAAAATTTTCCATTTCCGAAACTTATCTCATAATCTCTCCTGGAACATGGATCAATCGAATTTTTTTTCTTCTCTATCTTTGTTGAATTTTTCTGTCCTGTATGTAATCTTGTGAGTTTTCCTTTTTTTAGTCGTTTTTCCTTACTGTTAGTTCGATTTTTCCTCAGCTTGAGGCAGCAAGAGCTGGATATTTGTTGTTTAGGGTTTCATCGTCTGAGATAGGGTTTTTGATTGATTTGGTGATTTCGTAGACTCTTTATACTTATATTGTAATAAGCACAATGGGAGGTGTCTGTGCCGGTGGAACTGCCAAAGGTGGTACGAAGTTTCTTGCAAAGAGTTCGGAAAATTCTACCAAGTTGAAGACGACGAAAAGCTTCAGTGAGCAAGAAAAGGATCCTCCTTCGTTTTCCGACACGGATGTCTATGGGAAGTCGCCGCACAAGTACGACTCCGGCGAGCTGGCATTATCCTCAGGCAAGTTGAAGCCGTCTCCCGTAAGAACAGGGGCTAGTAAGGTAAGACTCTCGTTGTCCTTTATTCAGGGCATTGGAATTTCTTTCGCTTCTTCTTCTAGGTTAAGTGATGGATACATTTCATTTTTTCATTTTCATCTGTATCAAAATTAGATAGAAAATCTTTATCTATTAATATTGTTGCTGGCGAATTTCTGGTGCTACAATGGAAAAGGTAGCTATTATCAAACTGACTGTTTTCCACTATCTTCTTTGCAAGGGATTATTCTTTCCCATATGCCTACAGTTTGCCAAAGAATCTATAATGAACTTATCTGTTTGGAAACGGCCAATGGATCTTGGATCCTTGATAGGATTCCTGTGTCTGATACAATTTAATATTACTGAACAATTAACACTTTCTCCTCAACATCTTTGGTAAGAGTTTCTAATAAACTTGCTTCTATACTCCCAGGAGTATTAAAGATAAGGACGCCTTTAATTTTTGCAAACTCGTCCTATATCAACAAATCAATTGCGGTCTTGGATATGTCTCTTCTAGAGCTTCTGAACGTGATTGCCATTTCAATGCCATAATAACATGATACTTCACATGGAAGCTGATGAGGCAAACTAAAACTGTCTCCCTTGGTTCTCTATTTCATCCTTGTTCCATGTGGGGAGGACACCATAGACATCCATAAGGACCCTTAGAAGGTGGTGATTTAGTGGTAAATCATATGTCAGGTGGCAGAAAGTCTTTGTAACTACATTCTTCAGACCCTGCATTTCCTGAATAAGATGTCCATTTTCCCCTAACCATGAAATTTCAGATAAAACATTTCACACTCATTCTGAAAAGAAACCATGCTGAAAGCTTCCAACCATTTTGCAACATTAGCCAATGTAGCTTATTCTATAATGTTAATGTACAACAAGGTGAGATGCCTTCTAGTGATTTTTTTTTCTTAAAATTTCTTGCAAGTGAAAGTATCACTGACAGCATCCTGATTCCACTGAGGAAATTCATTCCTCTTAATGGAGGGAAGGCATATTTATCCAATATCAACATTGGGCCTTGCCAAAGCTTATGTTTGGTTTTCTGATATTTAAGTGAATGGTTTGTTGTGATCTAAGTTTTTGAAATTTTACCAGATTAATCCCTCATTCAATAATATAAAGCTAACTTAAAATCTATATAAGGCTGTGTGATCCTACATCACTTTATTTGTTTACTTTATGTCTGTGAGTTTTATATTTTCTGACCTAGACCAATATTAATAACAAAGTTCAGTCTGCCAAAGTCTACAGAAGATTGCATCCCGTGCATACCTGTTCTTTGCTAAAGCCATCAGTAGAAGTTGTTGAACCATCAACTGTTACCAAATCACTTGCAAGCCTAGATGCCAGCTTTATATTTTTAACCATCAAGAGGAATTAAACTGTTCACGCACCTAGATGATGGTTATTTGCTAAAACTACAATCAGCAGTTGTCTACCCATTAAATTTATCCTGGATATATTTGGAGCAGTATATTCATCACTGAGATCATTTGGTGAATCATGATAATTTCTCAGGCTGAACAACCATTTCAGACACATCAGATGATTTTTTGGTAATAAATAAAAAAAAGAAAATTTATTAGAAGAAGAAAAGAGAGTACAATAATGGCAATAAGAAATTACTGAACACAGAAAAAGCCCCAAAAACCTCCCCCCTTCAAAACAAATAGACCAAAGGCCCAAATCAAGAAGTTGGAATAATTTTTTTTTCCTGTAACATGATTGATGATGATTTTCTGCAGTAGAACAAACCCAAGACCTTCAAAAAATTGACAAAAAAAAAAGAGAAAACATGAAGAAAAACACGGAACTTAGGAAACCTCAAGACCATTACACACAGATTTATGTGGTTTGGCTTATAGCTTATGCCCACGGGCCAAGGAGGAAATCCACTGTAGAAAATGGCAATGGAGATTACAAAGTTGTTTAAACTCTCTCTCTCATGGAATTCCTAAACCCCTATACATCCAATCTCTCAAGCTCCACTTCTTTTGCAAGCCAAAAGATACATAAAAGAGAAAACTCCCAAACAACATAATATAACATATTCAGGCCGGAATCATAAGCTGAGAATGGATTGGGTCCATACTGCCAACACTTCCACCACAAACCACTATGAAATTTTGCCTTTGGGTTTTTCTCGACTTGGTTTGGAGCAGGTCAAGAAGCAGGTTGCAATATAGAATTCAAGGCACAACACAACATGATTTTGTTGTTGAGGTAGAATGGGAAAATGACATTTATGCACTCTCTTCATCCACTCCGAAGATGGATGAGGGAGAATTAGTGACTATAGAAGATAATAGAAGATGCTTTTATTGTTAAAATAGAATTGAAAAATGAGAATGATACACTCCCTCTAATCTGAAGATGGATGAAGGAGAAACAATGATTATCACTTAGAATAACATCATAACACACCTAACCACCCTGAGCTGAAATATTTGCAAACTGATAACCTGATTAAGACATTTCAATAAATCAATTATGGTCTACCTTTGATGTTTTACATTCCTTGATAATTTATAGTCATTTAGAGTCTGCATTATGTGGCATTTTAAGGGAGCCATACTCATTTCTTACATTCCACTTTCAAGTAGAAAATGTTCCATAACTCCTTGCTAAGTTAATTGTTAACATAGGCTGGAGTGACTTGGGTGAGAGTAGTAACTTGCTGAAGCATGAAAAATATCTTGTTTCAAAGAAAGCATCAATTATTTGCTCACCAACAGATTCCAGACAAGGTGCATGGTGTATGGATATTTGATCATATGGCAGCAAAAGTTGTGACAAAATTCTTTGGCAAAATGTTGTAAAAAATTTTTTAAGGTCTCAAGATGGCTGGTGATCCACATGCCTTCATTATCCAGAATAAGAGACCAGATAAACATTATACACATAGCCAAGGAATTACTTTTTTCAGTTGGAAAAATCATATAAGATTCCATTTGGTAAATGATGTAACATTTATGTACCCATGCCACCTGTCTTTAGGTAACTTGTTCCTATATGATGGAAATGTCATCTGTGGTAGATGTTGAAACATAGCATTCTGTAAAAATTATGTGAAAATGAATTCAAGTTCCTTGACATGAAAATTATGCTTCAGTTCATTAAGGGAGATTAGGTGCACTACAATTGATACTATCTGTTTTAGTAGTTGGCCATATATTGTTATTTCTCTGAAGCAAGTTTATGGTATCCATGTGATAGTTAGATAATATGTATTGTATAAGAATACAAATTGTTATGTTTTTAGTGTATGCATATAAGAATACAAATTATTATGTTTTTGGTGTATGCATGATTTTTTTATTTCATTTAAGAAACAAAATGAATATTTGAGTTGTCTTTGGAATATGCTTTCATAATTTGTTATCAAAACCCAACCTCTTCTTTCAATTCTTGTAGGTGCCACAAATGGGCTCAATTTTGGGAAGGGCTGGTATTGTTGGCTTGGAGAGGGCTGTTGATGTCTTAGACACACTTGGAAGTAGCATGTCAAATTTGAATCCTACTGGTGGCTTTGTTTCTGGGATGGCTTTGCGGAGGAATAAAATATCTATTCTGGCATTTGAAGTAGCTAATACCATTGTCAAGGGTGCAAATTTGTTGCAATCTCTTTCAGGGGAAAATGTCAAGCTCTTGAAAAAGGAGATTTTATATTCAAATGGAGTACAACGACTAGTGTCTACAGATATGGAAGAATTACTTAACATTGCTGCTGCTGACAAAAGGTTCTTGCATGGGCTCAGAGCTTTGCATAACATCTCATCTTATCTTCTTTTTCATTCATGTCATATCACGGTTGAGTTATAACAATAACAAATTATTAAGAAATTGTATCTAGAAAATCCTCCCATAAAAGTTTGGGTGGAAAACTCCTTGTTCTAAATTCATCTCAGTCAAATCCAGAGGAGGACAAAATTGTATCCTTGCTCCCTCATCATCTTAGTATGACTGAACACCTTGTAACACAAATGACTATCAGATCAATGAAAATGTCTTTAAATGAAAATTGAGTCCAAGAAGGCATATAGTAGACCCCATGATCAAAACTTGTTAAGTCATTAAACGATGGATATGGCACTAACAGAATGGCGAAACAGGATTCATGTAGCTGACCCCGTTGGGGTAAGGCTTAGATGTTGATGATTAGTACTTGTGAAGGTATCCACAAGATTGCAATTTTCAACCTTCTTGATGGCTTATCTGTTAAATGTATTATTGTACAGTATCAGGAAGATTGGAAATTTCACTTGTCATGTTGCATGGATTGAAATGATGACTTGATGATTTTTTTTCGGAAGTGCAAAGAAGTTATTTCATGTGCTAATGTTTGTAAGGTGTATGATGTCTATCCATTGAGTTTGGACCTAATGAATGCTGTTATTCTTTCTACACAATTTCATGGAGTTTAGTTTCTGTTCATCTCCCATGTTTAATTGCATTCACAAACACACTCTCTAAATTTTTCTTTTCATTTTATAGGGAGGAATTTGATATTTTCTCAAGAGAAGTAATTAGATTTGGGGACTTGTGTAAAGATCCTCAGTGGCACAACCTAGGCCGTTATTTTCAAAAGTAAGGTAGATGCTTTATAGTGCTTTAAATGTCATATTTCAAGTTTCTGACATTTACTAACATGGAACACATTTTCCTTGAAATGTTTATTTGATGTTTCAGATTGGATTCAGATCTTACAACCCACAGGCAAGGTAGAAAAGAGGTAGAAATGACAATGCAAGAGCTTTCAACATTAGCTCAGCATACAGCTGTAAGTTATGATGCTGCTTCTTTTTCCGTGTGTGTTGTTTAATGGTTTTCTTTGTTGGAAATAGATTTTCTCTTATAGTTTCTTCGGTAACAAATTATAACATTTTTTTCCATATCAGTAAGTTCTTTGAAAATTGAACTGTTAATTGGACATCCTTGCACTTTCTCTTTGTGCAATCCCAACATATGCATAAGCTGTTGTGTTAAGACCAAGTGCATATGGTTTTCTATCCCGTGACTCATACATCATTGGTTCATTTTCTGGTAGATGCTTATTCTTCCATGTCCCTTGTACAACTGGAAGTACTGAACTTTCCACCATATTTATTTGATGTTTTTAATATCTTCCAAGTAGTCTCTGGTCTATAGAAGAGGTATTTAGGAGCTTTCTAAAACTACTACCTATTTCCCAAACTTTTGGGAAACTTTTTACAAAGTATTCTCTTAAATTGGTTACCAAAAGGAAGATGGGGATTAGAAATGATGGTTATGGTCATTACTCTCAGAGTTTTTGTTGTATGGGTTGGAGGTTCTTGTAGCCATCTCATATGAATAGGTTTATTAATTTTTCTTTTATGAATTTATTTTCTTATAAGACAGTCCAAAAGATAAATTTCTCTGTGTTTAGCTTGCAGAAAATCATAGATCTGCTTCTATGTGAGCAACATGAGTAGCTTGGCCTTATGAGGTGTTTATCAAGTCATACCAATGGCCTGGAGCAAGTTATCCAGGCTACAGTGGACTGCCTATTAGTGAACATGTCTTAATATTTTGAGGAATGCATATTTATGAGTAATTCAGACAAGTTACTGATAATTTGGGGAATCCAATCCATCAAAAAAATGTTTGGGTAATCCATGTCTGGAATGTTCAACCAATTTTTATTCTACTTAGGTCAAACCACCTGCCTGAGGTAACTCCTGAAATCCATAATAAAGTTGGCCCAGTACAATATTTATGCACTTCATTTTTCTTAGAAGTTGAAAAGAAAACAGATGTTCTAATTTCTACCTGCACTGTTCTTCCTGGAGAAAGATAATTTCACTATTTATCTTTAATAAAGGAAGATGAAAAGAGGGAATATTTTGATGTCTTTTTATAAGTGTGTCACATTTAATCTTGTATTTTATTCTTGTTAAGGTCTTAATAATTATTAGGAGAAGATAACCATATGCAAATGCTCGTTTTAAAGATGGTCCTGTGTTTGTTTAGACCCAAGCCAATCCTGGTTTTCTGTGGCAAATCTTTTGGTTTTATCTAGTACACATAAGAGTACTTTTAGTTGAAACTTTTGACTCTGAATGAAAGGTTTAGTATCACTACCTATTTTCTTTTGAGAGATGAGTCCAGATCAATTGATGACAAGCACTTGTTTGTTTTCTGTTCCTTACAAGTTAGAACATGAAACGAGTTATTTAAAATGTTAAATTAGATGATTTAGTATAAATGTTACTTAACCATCAATATAGTACCTGTTTGAGTTTTTCACATTTTTATGGCTTCTGCAGACTTATGGAAGCATACTTCATGATTATGCATAACATTCCACTTCAGTTTGTATATGCATTTTTTGGAGGAACTGATCTCTTTTGCATGTGTAGGAGTTGTATCATGAGTTGCATGCCTTGGACAGATTCGAACAAGATTATCGGCGGAAGCTTGATGAAGTTGAGTCTTTACATCTCTCTCAAAGAGGTTAAGATGCATCAACTTGTTTTTGTTTTAGTAATTTCTTAGATATGTGTGGCATGAACCTTGTTAGTAATTTTCTATTAAAATTCTGGTGCTTATAGTAATTGATTATTCATGTTGAATAAAAAATTGAAAGATTATTGTTTCAATGAATGAACAACCCTTCACTAAGATTCTATTTAATGGAGATTCTTTGGAATCAGAATAACTGCATCAGTATATGGAGTTCAAGCATGGATTCCTCTGAGTGGAGTTCCCTTCATGCTCATGGAAAGACATGGATGGTGCCTGTGTTGTTGGCAATGTTTTAAAAATCTGACCAGAAATTGAACCAGAAAGGGGTCTGGTTCTGTTTTTTCCCAGTTTAAGGGGGCGTATAAATGCTACTTATTTATGCAGTCTTTTGCATATTATCTACTGAACATATCCATTAATTGTAGATTATTGTCTGATTTTTTTCAGGAGAGAGTCTCATGATATTACATACTGAGCTTAAACACCAAAGAAAGGTTGTGAGAAGCTTGAAGAAGAAATCTCTGTGGTCAAAAAATTTGGAAGAGGTGCTTGATTCACAAATCAATTATTTCAACTTGCTGTAATGGCACACCATGGGTTTTGGAGAAACTTCCTTGGTTAAAATATGGCTGTTAACTATTCCTGTTGTTCTTGTATTTAGAATTTTACTACTATTTTCTGGCATGTAATGTAGCAGGATGTTGTGTATGGTACTGAAGCATGTTTTTCTTGTAGGTTGTGGAAAAGCTTGTTGATATTGTTACCTTCATTCATCAAGAGATAGTGGAGACCTTTGGAAATAATGGTGTGTGATTTCAAACAAGTTAATCATTCTTAGTTACTTTGGTTATTCCCATGTGCACGTGTGTGTATGCGGCAGAATGTTTCTTCTACTTACATGTGTTGAAATGGATTTATGCTTGTGAGGATTTTTCTTTTTGACATTTATAATTACCCAATATGAAGTCATCATGCATCGTAAGTTTCTCTTGTTACAAAGAGGTGTTCTTCCATGGTTAGAATACCCAGACTGAAGGACCTGGTCCATCAATCTGGTCTGCTATGTTTAAAACCACTTTGATCTATATGGACCCTATTTTATAACATGCATGGGTTTCTATAAAGTGCCTAGGTTTTTCCCTATGGAAATACTAAATGCTTGTTATTTAGGCATAAGCCTATTTGGTGGACATTCATGTGAACTCATTTTAAAGATTATTGAGCCCAGTGTTTTGCATTGTTAATAATTTGTTGCAAACTCGTAATCTTTGATACAATCTCAAAGATTTGGGCTTGTGTATATGTGTGTGAATCCTGATAAAATAAACACATTATTTTTTTTTAATGGATGCATATGGGATTAATTTTAAAGACTGCTGTCATGGTGGTGATTGTGCTATTATGGTTTTACACTAGATTTCATCTCATGTGAGAATGCCTTATGTGTAATTAACATATGGCAGGTACAGCATTTGTTAGCAAGGATCCAACTTACAGCTCTCAAAGACTGGGTGCATCTGGCCTTGCATTACACTATGCAAACATCATCAATCAGATAGATAGTATTGTGAGTATAATAGCTATTCATTCTCATGTTTGTGTAGCATGACAAGTGGCAGCAATGTACATATTAACATGTGCTGTTACAGCACTTCATCAATTTTAGAGGTTTTGAACTTTCAGATTCAGACTTGATGTGCTAAATGATGATGACTACATAATTGTTCAACTAAAATATATAAATAATAATGCAATATATGGGGTTTGTGTCATGGTCTTAAAATTCCACCAAACTGTTGATTAGTTGATGGTACTTTTGATGAAGTCCTCTTGGAATGTAAATATTTAGTCAATTTTTCATATGTTCCTTATCTGTAGTGAAATCTTCATATGTTTCAATTCTTTTGATGTAAATATTACATTTACATCATAACAGTGCATCTCCAGAACTTATTTAGAATAAGTAGCTGAAGTTGTTTGTATTTTTTTTGGTTACAATGCACTTTAAATATTTTTAAATACTACATAATGTGGTAATTTATAACACAACAATTCTGCATACTGAAAACTTATTGTCAGGAAAATACGTGTTAGTTTATTTGGGGGTTGTGGAAGGATAGAATCAGGGGAATCTTTGATGGATACTCTAGCCCTGTTGGTAGGATCTGCTTGTTCATTTACCTACTTCCTTGCTGATTGGTCTTAAAGGATTTCTATGGGCATATGATGATTTGTTTTTATTCTAATTTGGTTGTTCTCTAAGGCCTGGCTATCAGGGTCTTAGGAGGGGTTGACTGGATATAGAAAAATTACTTGTTACCTGGACCCAGTTTTCTTTTAGCCTTCCCCTTGTCTTTTAGGAACCTTAGCTTGAACCAAAATCTTGGTATTAAAGAGATGATTACCCAGAAAAAGTGTCAGATCATGAATCCATAGAGTATGGCTTCTCACTCCTGTCTTCTTGGCCAATGATTCTTTTACATGTACTCTGTCCTTACAAATTTTGAAAAATACAAATTAATTCTTTTCTCTCTGAAATATAAATTTAAAAGAACGAGGTTAATTATTTTCTACTAGTGTTCTATGCGTATGTGTTACTCATGTTGGTGAATTGCTATTTCTATAATTTAAGTATCCTTATTGCACAGGTGGTGTTTACTGATATATTTTAAAAACTCTTTATGCTGTTTCTATTTCATTGCTAATCATGTTTATAGGAGTGTTTGCATGTGCATCCATTCTTGAGCTTGTCTCCCATGTTTTAAAACCTAAAACATCATGGAAGTTGCATTGATTAGTTAGATGATGGACAATTGATTATAAATACATATTTAGCATTGGTTGAAGTAAAACAAAATTCTCTCCCTTGGTCTTGTCTATATCTTTTTATGCATTTTCTCACTTTATAGAATATTAGACATCTTAAAAGATGTGCCAATCTTACTGGTAACTAAATTTTGCATTGCTTCTATAATGTTGTTGTTTATTGTCAATAACTACACTGATAAGTGGTTGAATGAATGGCTTCAGTGAAAAGCTATGTTTGTTCTTACATTGAAATCTCTGTACATAGGTTTCTCGGCCCAGTTCCCTTCCTCCTAACATGAGAGATACATTATATCATGCATTGCCAACGGGTGTTAAGACAACTTTGCGTTCCCGGTTGCAATCATTTAATGAAAGGGAAGAGGTATGCTGCTTTTGGACAATCATTACCTCCTGGAAGCTAGTCACACCTCATTACATACTCATTTAGCTCTTATGAATTATGACTTGATTGTCTTCTTCCATGGTATGTATTTTAATTTTTTTATATAGTAAAAGAAATTTTTTCATTAAAAGAAAAAATTTCAGATCAACACTACTGATCAAAAAAAAAATTCAGATCAACACTACAACATAACATCTGAAAAATAAACAATCTTCTACTTAGCACATGAGCATCTCTTCCAAATTGACCTTGGTTCCTAAACCCACAATGGTTACCATGCAGTTACATGCCTTTCCAAATATGTGCAAAACTGTGTTATAAGATGGCCCTAAAAAATTGGTCTTAACACAAGTCAAACGTGCATGCATATATTGATGTCATGCAATAACTGCTTTAAGAAATAATAGCCTGCATGAGTGCCTGTATTGTGCATGTATAGTTCCCAGGAAAAAAAGTTAAACCTTATTTATAATGGGGCCGAATCTTATTCACATTTATGTCCGTCTAGGCAATGACACAAATGTTGATTATTTAACCTAAAAGTGGACTTCTTTTCTTCGTACATTGTGGAATCCAAGGACATTCTCTCATTTGTCTTCCTTGTTTAACTGCTCAAATATGTAATGCCTGCAGCTCACGATTCCCCAGATCAAGGCTGAAATGGAGAAAACTCTGCAGTGGCTTGTACCTGTGGCTGCAAATACAACTAGGTGGGTCAATTGAAATGTTCTTTACGTGTCTTATCTACATGGTTATGCTTGTGCTATTTCACTTACAAATCTCATCGAACTGTTTTGCCTATACTTTCTTTAGTTTTGATTAACAATTGGTATTTATTGCTTTTGGTCATGTTCTAACATGCATTTTTTGCTCTCTGTTTTGCATTTTTGCTTTTATGGCTATGGAATCAGAGCACATCAAGGTTTTGGCTGGGTTGGAGAATGGGCAAATGCTGGGTCAGTTGTGAAATGAGAACTCTCTCTCTCTCTCTCTCTCTCTCTCACACACACACACACACACATGTTTCTTCTGGTACTTGATTATAATCCAAGTGCCCTTGCCGTTAGAAATGGGATGTTCCCTCTTGCTCTTGGTTAAGGGAACTGGAAAGTGGAAACTGAAAGACAGTGGTGCCTTCGTTATTAAATACCATAAAACTCTGGACAAAATTCTAATTGTTGGCATTTTTGTCTTTTCACAGCCCTTGGTTATTTGGTTTAGGGGGAGAACCCTGATTATCACAAATAGGGTGCTCTTAATGACTTAATTCATTGACCTTTTCTTCTAAAATAAGATCATTGTTTGCAATTGTAAATACCATGTTTACCAGTCTGAAACGAGGTCTAAAATTGATCGTTGTTGACTGACAGTTATGAATTTAACAAGAAGGCAGCTGAACAGAGTAACTTGATTCGCCTCCAGACACTTTATCATGCAGGCATTCAAAAAACAGACTTATATATCCTTGAACTGGTGACGTGGCTTCACCATTTGATTAGCCAGGTAAGACAGAGAGACCATGGACTCAAGCCACTATTTCCTGTTCGTTCCCCAACCCGTAAAGGCCTTCAAGTGCCGGAGAGACAAAAAAATCCCTTACTGGATGATAATAAGAAAAACAGCAAGGTTGTGCAATTCTCTCAAGAAGATCGGGATATGTTGGAAGATGTCAGCCGCAGAAGGGTGGTTCCTGGAATAAGCAAAAGCCAAGAGTTTATGACAGGCAAGAAAAAAAGGACCCACCGTTGGGGATCGAGCAAGAGCACTGGTAGCTCTCCAACCAAAGATTTCAACGCTGCCCAAGATTGGGAAGCTTCAAGGACTAACCTTTTGGATGTAATGGATGGGTTGACTACGTAGAGTTCCAATAGCTCATTTTGCCTCAAATCAAATCAATAGTCATTTTTTTTCATATATCATTTTTTCTAGATTTCTCTTTTTTTGTGTGTGTATATAAAAATATATACATGTTCCTCAATGGACAGCTTTTGTATCATATAAGTTAATAAATATATATTCAAAATCGGCTTTTTAATACGAAGGGTATTGGTTAGAAAAAAAATTTCAAACTCCGTAGGACTGAATTGGGATTTGCTCCTCAGTCACATCTCGGAACATCTCTCATAAATAATAATATACGAGTATAGACGACTTTTTCGATGTGCGGCTGAAACATGCTGTCAGTTTGGTGTGAGGAGTGCTCTGAGAAGCAGATCCGGATTTCGTAGGACTTATATTGAAGAATTGAACATCACTTTTAATCCGAATTTCAAAAGATTAAATTATATTGTGGCCTTGTGAGCCAATTTTTGTATGTAGCTGGTAGATCTATCTATGCAAATTCCTCGGTTTTGACCAATTTTATCTGAAGTACAATAATGAATGATATTAGAATTGAAAGTTCTGTTGGACGTAAATATTGGCGGATGCATGTAACAACTCCACTCGGTGCACATTGCACAATATAACGCTTTTAAATACTAGCGAACATTTTGATTACTGGAATGCCTATGGTTGGCTGGTTTTTATTTTGCCATGATTAACTTAAAATAGGATTTAGGAAATTGCTACCCTGGTCGGACCATCTTCCGTTTGACGACCGCTCACTGTACTGCCATAGGAACAACGTATAAGCCCACGTTGAACCACAATGTTTGGCTTCTACTTGCTGCTGATGCTCATCAATAATTTGTCACACCAAATGAGCCCACATTATGTCTATGTGAACTAAAAGTAAACCTACGCTAACAGTCTTTTGGTTGGTTGTGGGCCCTATAGTATATTAAACCATTTACGATCAACTAGATGACCAAATTCAGAGTCAGAGGATAACGAAGACCTCTCTCTCTCTCAAACACCCCCTCCCCAATAACAAAAGAAAGAAAATTCTTTTAACCCGTCATATTGTTCTATCTATTTATTAAACCCTTTTCTTGTCGGTACATATTATATTCTTCAGAAATTCCAATTTTTCTTTATTGTGCTGAAGATCCAAGAGCATGTTTTTGTTGCGTCAGTTAAAAAGAGTCAAAGACTTAGACGTCAATCTCCACCCCTTGATGCTACTATTATTTCATTAATTTATGACGACAACGATTTAATGAATTAATACGTACTTCGCCAAAAAAAAAAAAAAAGAAAGAATTAATGCATGCTTACTTCGTTACTTGTTGAATTAGTTAGGCCTACTACACTCCTTTAAAGTTTGAACTGCCACATTTTTTATAAGGTAGCCATTTGGACATTATTACTTCAGCAACAAAACTAATCCAGGATGAACTATACATATTGAATGCTGGCTTGAGGATCTTCCCGCACCAACCAATTCAATTACTGTATAATAGTAATTAGTTGAGAACCTATATGCTTAAACACTATTAATTAAACCAAGATCCGACGGCTGCAAAATCACTTATCAATGTTTTCTCCCATTTGAAAAGAATGACGTTCTATTCTTGTAATTTATCCTTTTCTAGATATTGGGTTAAGTAGGTATTACAATATATTATCAGCTAATCAACGTAATAGTCTGGATATAGTTTTCTTTTATTCTATTAGCTTTGTTCATTCTCATTTGTCAACTGCTCCTACTTCTACTCGTAATTAACCAGTTGCACCAGCTCCTCTATATAACCCTGTCAAGTTATTCCCACGTCCATCACTACCTAAAGACAAAGCGTCCTCTACTGCATTCATTCCAACCCAACATGGAGAGCCTCAAGCCTTGCAAAGCTAATTCCTTCCTCACTCTTCTCATCTTCTTTTCTTCCACTCTTCTTTGTGTACAAGCAGTGGCTCCCTCAGGAACAATTGAGAGGGCAGCAAGACAGCAACTTCTTGCGAGCATTCCTCCGGTTCATGAAGCAACTCCAACCAGCTCTGGTTCATCTCAGCTGTTCCTTACTTCCCCGTCGGGCAAATACTCTGCCTTCCTACTACGTCGTGAGACTTCTTTCGGTGCTGGAGGTTTTGGAAATGACTTCTGCTACATCCAAGTCCAAGATGAATCCGGCCAGAGCGTCTGGGAATCGGAGTGTGCTTCTGTGAGCAATGTCAACTCGTGCACTCTGGTTTTCTCTGATGCGGGTTTGGAGATCTTTGACGGCAGCCGTTCTTCATGGGATACTAACGCTGATGGGGAGCAGTTGGAGACACTGGAGATGCTGGACAAAGGTGACATGCAGATAAGGGACAAAGACGGGAATCTCATATGGAAGGCTAGCGATAACCCAATCTCTAATCAAAACTGTGGATCTATAGGTGCTCCTGGATTGGCTCCTGCTCTGCCTCCTTTCGCTAAGCCCATATCTAATGGCAATCTTCCTTTCGGTCAGTCTGCGAACAACCAAGGACAGAACTCTCAATTGGGTGACCAACAACAACTGGGTGACTCTCGACAGAATATTAACCAACCTTTCTCGGGCCTTAACCAGCTCGGCTCTCCTCTTGGCCAAACTTTTGGGGTTAACCAGCAGCAGCCCCTTATAGACAACACTCCTTTCAATAGCGCTTCTTCAAGGGAAGCACCACTCAAGTTTGGGGTTGCTTTGGTTACTATGATTACTATTCTGACTTATTTCGGATTCCTCCTCTGAGTTATCTTAGTGTGACGGATGACAGTCAATTGTGCATGACCGCTTATAGCTATGCTGTAATCAAACCCCTCCCCACCTCTTGTGTTCCTCTGTTTTCTATTAAAAAATAGTATGAAATTTGTTGTGAATTGGAATGATGAAATGGAAATGTATTAGTATTTATTATTATGGATGGTGTTCAAATTGTCCGAACCTTGTATGTCTTTCAAACATAATCATGTAATGCACTGCAATGCATCTTGGTTGCATCTTTATTGTTGTAAGTTGCACTTGTGCTGTCGTCTTTTCCTGTTTTGTGTAGCTCTTATGAGAAGTTCTCAACACAGACATTTTTCGATAGAAAACCTCTTATTTGGAGCAAGGAGTAGAGACAAGTCAGAAGTTCTCTTCGTAACAGTGTAGACACCTGATCTTTTGTGGGGCGCAAATTGGCTACCCAATTTGAAGAGTTTATACTGTTTTGGGTTTAACACTCCCTTTATCCGGGCTTGAGACCGTAGACAAGCTCACACCGGCAAAGTTTGTTTGACGAGAATATGCTTATGAAAATTTGAACAATTATAATTAAGTTTCCATAGATGTCCCTATTTTGAAAAATGTAAAATTTTAATTTCCACTTATCAGCTTATAAGTGATTTAGTTTTAGCCCCGTTTGGGAGGGTTTATGCATTTGGACTGAACTGTTAAAAAAAGCCCTCCATGTTGAGCATCCATGTTCCAGATAGGCTATTCATAGTAGCTTCATATTTTATATAGTCGCTCAAGAATGGCATTCAGAGCACTGATTTGGGCTTTAGGCTGTGTTTGCTGGTTGCAGTGCAAATTTATTTGCACTATTGCAAATGTATGGGAGTGCAAATGTAAAAATGCAATTTCTTTTTTAATTTTGTTTTGGATTTTACTTTATTCTGTTTCATGTCTTAATTTAATTTACTTGAAATGTACTGAAATCAAACAAAATAAGCTACAATTTGAAACAAGAATAGGTCAAAATTTACACTCTAATTATTTGCACTGCCAGTGCAAATTTATTTATATTGCAACCAAACACAGTCGTATGGATTTTCACCAAACACAGCTTCTTAGAGAAGCTCAGTAGGTAGTTTTATGAATCCCGACCTTTGAGACCGAGGTCTCTTCTGATAATAAAGCGTAAGCCTTGGCATGAGAAGATCATCATCATTGGCTAGAAGGTGCAGATTAGGGCTGCAAAGATATACATTTTAACAGTGTTTATGAGCCATCGTTGACGTGGATGGTCGGACCATTCAGCCCGAGAATCGTTTAGGCAACTAATTTCGTTTCACCCTTAACCTGGTCCTTGGCCAAAAAAACGTTCATTTGGTCAGTAGGTCATTGGCTTGGGCGGTCGAACCATCAATCCATCCATTCAATGGTTTTTGGTTGTTTTTTAACTATTTTTTAATTTTTTAAACTGAAACAAACCATTTATTTGAACCAAACGATCAAATCATTGACCAAAAAAGCCGGTGGCCATAATGATTCCAATTTTGAATCAGTTTTTAAAACCTTTTAATCATGAAATTTCATTCATCATGCAACCAGTGAATATATCTACTAAGCAACCAGTGAATATACTCCAATGAATATATCTACTAAGCCTTGACATTGCTTTGGCTTCCCTATCTAATATCCATGCTATATACTATAGCAGGGAGATGATTATACGGCCTTGTCTATGATTTTCATTAATTCCTTTTTTTTTTAATTGTAAAGTTCAATTCATACTATTAGGCAAGGTTTTTAAAACCGGATTGGACAAAGAATTGTTCTAGGTTTGGTCCCTAGGTTGAACGGTTCGACCATTTGGATTGAACAAACACCCCGTTCTAATAAAAAAATAAAAATAATAAATAAATAAAATAAAAAACAAAAAAATGCTTTTTTGATGCCATTTTTACTTATAAAGTTTTTCGTATTTTTCTTTTTGTTACACCTGTGAGTAGGGAGGTAAGGCTATGTATGGGGTCTCCTTGAAAGACAAAGGAAAGCCAAGAGCGAAGGGTAGGCTAAATGTTAGGGTGGATAAAGTGATAGAATGAAAATCTCGTTATGAGTTTAACCTCTATTTATAGGGAGAGATCTTGAAGTCCTGAAAGGAATGAGCTAAAAGTGTTTAATTCCCACTAGGGAAGTGAATATTAGATTCTGTGTCAGTTATCCGGGAACACTACTAGGGTTTCACCACATGTTTTATGAGATATTTCAAAGACGGGGTTTTCCTTCGTCTGAGGATTCTCATAATACACATGTGCTACTTCCTTTCGCAAGCCTCTTAGATTGACGTGGCGTGAGTGACATTAATACTTATCTCGCGTATCTTTTTTAATCCTACTGGACGTTTTGTTATGCGCGTTATTAGTGAAGCACATGTTTCTTTATTCATTCCTAACCTGCGATGAATTTGAGCTCATCGCAAGTGTGCAATGGCTTTGAGCTCATCACAAGTTTATGCGGTTTTTGAGGTCATCGTAGCTCGTTTCGGGCTTTGAATTCATTGCAAGTCTATGCAGGTTCTAAGCTCATCGCAGATGTATACCAAATTGTGAACTTGTCACAAACATTCCTGTAGCATTGGTTTGGCACCTTTTGTGCCCCATGGTCGTAACGATCAACAGATACCTACAACACCCATGTAGTCCTATGCATATGTAGGGGGCTCTCCTGCTATACCATATATATTAGAGCAAAGCCCTATCTTCCTATTATAGAAAGTGGTAAGTATATTTTAATTTAAAATTAATAAAATATATGTGAGTTAAAGTGGGGTGCTCATATTTTATCTCTTAATTTATCATTTCTTGATTCAATCGGCAAGTTAGCTCATGCCCTTCAATAACAAATCAAATGTAATTCTAGTTTTGTGTCTCAAATTATATATATATAAAACAGCATTGAGGCTTTGAAAATTGTCATATTGATTGGGCCTCATTCTTCTAGAAAATTAAAATGGCTAATTGTTTATTAATTCAAATCACACCCAATTTAGTGTCCTAAATCAAATAAGTAGACTCAGCATAAACGCTTAAAACCTTGATGCTTGGATAATGGTTTTCAACCGGGACATATATTATTCATAAAAAAAAAGACATACTTGAAACTAAGGTTTAAAATTTCGATACAATACGTCTCATGTGGGGCGTATCATATCGTATCTTTGAAAAATAAATACAGGATACGCATGAAAATCGGGCATCTTATCTTCTTTTCATGCATATTGGACCCGTATCAGGGGTGTATCAGTAGTGTATCGATGAAATATATGGCCAAAAACTGAAAAAAAAATAAAGGGAGAAAGCAAGCTTATTTTCTCTGAAATTAACCTTTTTTCACTCTTAAATGACTCTAAAATTCCAAATCTCATTCCTAGAGTGCTAGATTTGCAAAAAATTGCAAAACAAGTGTAAATCAATAATTTCTTTAAAGTTTTTTCAAATTCTGAAAAATATGGCAAAAATAGGTAATTTTTCAAATTTTTATAATATCTTGTGATTTCTTTATTTTCTTGAATATTTAAATTTATGTTGATCTATATTTCTTACATTCAAAATCACAATTTTTTCAAATTTTTGAAAATGTAATTTCTTCTATGCCTATAAAGACTAAATATATTTTAGATCTATGGATTTATCTATCATATCCATAGAGCAATTGAAATTTCTTCTTTAATATTTTTTTTGATTTTTTATACTTTTATAATTACAAAATAAATATTAATTAATTATATTTTATCATTTGATTACAACAATTAAATATATTATAATTTTATGTATGATCTATCATATCCACAGACCAATTGAAATTTATTCTTTAATAAATATTTTTTATTTTTATATTTTTAGAATTAAAAATTAATTAATTAATTACATTTTACCATTTGATCATAATGACTGAATATATTATAATTCTATGGATGATCTATCATATATACAAAGCAATTGAAATTTCTTTAAGAACTATTTTTTTGAATATATTATATAATGTTTATTTACTTTTTATAATTTTTAGAAATAAATAATAAATAATAATTATTACTTATATTTTCACTTAGAATTTGTGCCAATGCATGTTTTGTGGTTGGATAGAAGAGTTGGGTTTTCCCATCCCATGAAACATTAAAACTTAAGAATTATAATTTATAAATTATAATTAAGCATAGGATTTTTAATGAAATTATAATTAACTACAATAAGTTTCTTCATAAAACCATTAAAATATATTAATTTAATATATATATATATATCTAATTGAGGTCTTATATTTAGTGTTGTTGATATATTTTTATGATTTATTAAAATATTTATATTTCCAAACGTATCTTAGTTTTTTTCCGGTACACATACACATCCAACACATATCCCAATAAATCTCTTAAAATTGATTTTCAGATACACTTGACATTTCCTATACTTTGAACTTTACCTGAAACACCAAATTCTTTTGACTACCAAAGTATCTCTAGTTGCATGAAGAAAAAGGCCCAATCTACTCGAATTTTCGTACACTCCCCATGATAAGAATGGTGTCCTGTGATCTGTCAGAAGGAAGCAAACTGCTAAATTAAAGTTTAAAAAATTAAAACGAAAACCGGTGTCCACTAATTGACCAAAAAACAATAAAAAGAATGGAGCAAAAGTTCAAGTTGGTTGAACCTATTGTTGGATTAATCCAACCAATGTGCATTACTTTTATTATTTAAAACAATTTTACAGGTGGACGGTCCACCTCAAATGAAGTTTGGGATGGCCGGCCAGATGATGCTCACGAGGAAATTATAGGTACATAAGATTGGTTATGATCGATTCACTGGAATCAAAACTTCCTATTTGGAATGAGTAAGACTTAACAAATTAATATAAATAATCTTGTTTTAAATGTTGGTTTCAGTAGGTCTTAGCATATAAAAACATTGAAACACCTACCATATCATTTAAACAATGAACTGGATGTAGTTTCTTTCATTTTTCTCCTAATATGCGCTCACCGTCATCTGTCAACTGCTCCTACTACTAGTTTGAAGCCAGTTGAACCGGATTCTATATAATCCCGTGAAGACATCTACACGTCCATCACCACCTAAAGACACCTTCTCTCTTCTGTATTCATTCGGCATCCCAACTCAACAATGGAGAGCCACAAGCCCAACGAAGCCAATCTCTTCCTATGTTTCCTCATCTTCCTTTTTTCCTCTCTCCTCCTAGTGCAAGCCGCGACTCCTCCAGGAACAATCGAAAGGACAGCAAGACAGCAACTTCTTGCGAGTATTCCTCCGATTCATGAAGCAACTCCAACCTCTGGTTCATCTCAGCTGTTCCTTACTTCCCCGTCGGGCAAATACTCTGCCTTCCTACTACGTCGTGAGACTTCTTTCGGTGCTGGAGGTTTTGGAAATGACTTCTGCTACATCCAAGTCCAGGATGAATCCGGCCAGAGCGTCTGGGAATCGGAGTGTGCTTCTGTGAGCAATGTCAACTCGTGCACTCTGGTTTTCTCTGATGCAGGTTTGGAGATCTTTGACGGCAGCCGTTCTTCATGGGATACTAACGCTGATGGGGAGCAGTTGGAGACACTGGAGATGCTGGACAAAGGTGACATGCAGATAAGGGATAAAGACGGGAATCTCATATGGAAGGCTAGCGATAACCCAATCTCTAATCAGAACTGTGGATCTATAGGTGCTCCCGGATTGGCTCCTGCTCTGCCTCCTTTCGCTAAGCCCATATCTAATGGTAATCTTCATTTCGGTCAGTCTGCGAACAACCAAGGACAGAACTCTCAATTGGGTGACCAACAACCGCTGGAGCAATTGGGTGATCACCTAAACCACCAGCCTTACTCTGCTCCGAACCAACCCTTTGGAGCTAACCAGCAGCAGCAGCAACAGCAACCTCTTATAGATAATACTCCTTTCGATAGTGGTTCTTCAAGGATTCGCTTTACTTTGATTCCACTGCTCACTCTGATGACTTGCTTTGGTTTTATCCTCTGAGCTATCCCAGTGTCATGGATTATCGCTTCACGATTGTGCTCTCCCTCCCTCTCACCGTTTTTCTCTATCTTTTCCTTTTTTTTTTCTTTTTCTGAAATGAATTTTATTTTGTGTTGGTTGCTTTCTATTTGGAAAACGAAAAATTGTGCTAAATTCAATTCCGTGTAACGGAAAGTTGTAATGCAGATTGGTAAAGATTTTTTTCCTTCCTTCTTTTTTTGTTTATGTGCACGGTGGTAATTAAAGTTGTGTTTCGATTTTTTTTTGGTAGAAAAAGGTTGAGTTTTGCTTTTGATAGCTCTTTGTTCCAAGTTCCAACTTCCGCGCTGTGGAAACGGGTCGGGAATCGGGATGGGATGTTAGTCTTTTTATGGTTTATGCAATAATAAAGTCATTTTGTTTCACTTGATATCCAAACAAGGATCTAATCCCACGAGCAGTACTGTCTGATTGTCCAAGTCCGAGTTTGAAATTCAATTCATTTAATCCGGATTTGGACCTCAAAAAATCAGATCCGTTTATAATACTAGAATGGATCTGAATCAACTCAATCCCAATCCGATTGAGATGCAAGTCCGATAATTTATATAAAAAAATTAAAAATAGTATATCTTCAAAGCTGGTTTCAATATCATTTTTTCATTAAAGGCTCATAAGCCCATGCCGTAATTTATTTTATTAGTAAGGACCCTGTGATGCACGGAATTTTTTTTTAAACAAAGTTAAAGTTCATTGAGCTGCACGTCATTCACATTTCTAATTAATTTAGCCATAGTGATCCAAGTTCAACTGAAGCATTATTTTTCGGGTGATGTATAAGACTGAAATTTACGTGGGCCCAACTCAAGTTGACAATACTCAAGCTGTTGCATGGGTTGGGCATGCCTTTTTTTAGCTCAAAATTTTGCTTTCTAAACTTGGGTTGAGGCCTCAGGCATCTCAAGCCTAAGCCAATCCAGCGCAGCCCAACCCATGTCCACCTAAACAAATAGATATGTATGCATTTTGTTTATATATATCATTTTTCTAATTGTATATATACATGCATATATATTAATTATATATATATGGATTTGCTAACAAGGGTCCATTTGGTTTGCAATCAAAATCAAAATCGGAATTGAAGCCCAATTAATGTCAATTGTTTCATTTAGAAACCAGAATTAGAATCAATCAGGATTTTTAATTTTGCCTGGAATTAGAACTTAATTCCATGGGATGAAGAGACCTAGCAAATGAAAATGAGGAAAAAGAACAATGTTGGAAAATGTGGGTCCATAAGTAGAGATGATTGGTAGTGGACTTACCTAGTCAGAGTTTGAAGCTTCAACCATTGGAGGAGGGGACCCTAGAAAGATGGAAGGAAGGTGGGTTGGCATCAAGTAAACAGAAAGAGGGTTTGGGGTTTTTACCTGAATGGGATAGGTTGCACATGACTACCCTATATAAATGTAAAACAACAATAAGAAAATGTTATAACATTTTTATTAATTAATAGTAATTTTTGTTAATTTTATATTGTTATTTTGCTATGTTACCCGTACGTTTATGTTATTTATGCTTATATGTTTTGTCATTTTTATTTAATTTTATATTATCTTTTCAGTTAATTTTTAGTTAATTAACACAATTAAGTTTATGACTTTTCTGTTATTATTTTTTTATTAATTTATTTTTCTGTTAATTAATACAATTAATTTTCTAATATGATTTTGCCATTAATTTTTCCATTAACAATTATAATTAATTAATACTAATTTCTGCTAATATTTTTATGTTACTAATTGATTTTAGTCATCTTCACTAATTGTTAATAAATAAATTTAAGAGTTTCTAATTTTCAAATGTATTAGAGGTTGGAGGGGTATGGGTTACAACTATAAATTAATAGTAAATTATGTTTCTATTTTAATTTTTATGTTATTATTGTGGACCATTATTGGTCTATTCTTATTAATAAATAGGGGACTAGGGGTTAACAAATGGATCCATAAGAGTGTAATGTGGGGACACATAATTGTGGACAATGAATTTCAATACGTTTTGTTATTGTTGAAAGAGTGATGCTAATGCAAACTGGGGACACATAAGAGTGTAATGTGGTTTTCCAAATATTGGAAAACAAAATCTTCGTAAGGGGCATGATGGAGGAGGTAACGAAAATGATGAAAAGGGAGAGAGGATCATGCTGAGGTGACAAGTTGAAAGAGTTAGAGTTAAAGAAGAGAACAAGAGAGCCAGAGAGGCATTTTAGAAACATAGGGTTGTGGAAGAAGAGAAAAGGAGAAGCCATTTGATGTAGCCAACTTTACTTTAATATATGCTAATAGGTTAATGGTATATTATTCAATTCGCAGTTCAATTAATGGTATATCTGAATCCGATCTGAGTCCCATTAAGATACAATGGGCAAAATCTTATTCGTGTTAAAATATTAATAGGGTCAGATTCTATGTAAATCTGATTCCAAATGCAAATGGACCCATATCCAAATAAAATTCACTTATAAAGGAAACAAACAGTCACAAAAACAGAACGACAAACCAAGAACTCTCTATCAAGCGTGGTCCACAAAAGGAACTCATGATCCAGCTAACCATGCCCATACCACCATACGGAAGGCCAAAAGGCCATAACTAGGGGGCCTTCTGGGCTGTGCTATAACAAGCACTTATATTGTAGATTTGTGATTTCCTTTTTGTTGGGCAATAGCCCGATTGAACTTGGCCCGATAACTAGGTTGGAATTTGGAAAGAGGCGGAATTCGTAATCAGCAAAAGACGCACTTGACTGTATGGCAATCGGGCCACACTTCTAAAACACTTTCTGTACTCGTAACCTTGTATGCCGTCAGTCATGGCAGATGTTCCCAATTCAGGTTGGATTTCCAATTGATCATGTGGGTCAACTAATTGTTTTGTGGCCATATATGTTCAGACCCCTCCTCTCTTTGGGATGGATTGTGGGAGGAGACGATTTCATTTAGTATTATAGTTAAAAGTCTACTACATCTGAAATATGAAAAGAGTTTATAGGACAGGAACATATTTAATTAGACTCCCATGTTGAAGTTGTTGATCAATTTAGATACGTAGTATATATCGTCTTTGAAATCAGAGACATTCTTGCCATTTAAAAATTTTTACGTTAGAGAAAATATATTGACCCAAACCCCATATATGCTCCTCACAAATGGGCGCCACCGTGCATTAAGAACATTGGGAGATGTTCCCATGCACAATGCATGGTAGGATGCGCATGTGAGGCGCCAGGTGTGAGGAGCAGATCAGGTCTCGTTTAAATTATGGTAACATCCCTCAATTAGCACAAACCTATACAAACTAGTGAGGTGGACGTTCAAACCCACTTGCCACTTACTGGGGCATTGATTAAGTTGTGGCTTGTGGGCCAATGGTCCATCTGGCTAGGGCTGCACCTTGAGCTAGGTTATCCAGGACTCCTTCAACTTTTGCCAACCAAACCCAATTCTACCATTGCTGTTGTGTATGACAAATCACACTACATACCACCATATTAATTTTTCTCAACTCTGCCTTAACCATAACACATGTCATTAGTGATTTTCATTTTATAGCTTTTATAATTGCTGATTTTATGATCTTAGATGATAGGTAGAAATTCTTTCATAATTCATAATGGATTTTAACTATATGAAGCATTTCACTTTTCATTAATGCACTAAAAAACAAACAAAAACATCAAACAAACAAATGCAAACAGGATATAGGATCAACATATGGTCACATAAATTCAATTAATTTGAGAGATTTTATGAAATTTTAAGATGGGAGAGAAGTAAGGTTCTGAAATTTACGATCTTTTTTTTATACATAGGTTGAGGAATTAAAGATTGGTAAGGTTACGTTAACTAGGTAAGTTTAGAAGTTCGGGGTTCAGAGAACCTCGAATTAGGGGAGGGTTGAACTCAAGTCAACCTAACCCCTATCCCGGCCCAATTTGAACCGTTAACAGTTTAGATGAACTGAAAGATGCATCTGAAGAGGTTCCTTAAGCTGGTGTTTGGAAATGCCATTTCTTCATACAACTACTAAACCACCTCAGTATAAGCCTGTAAGGCATGCCTTCCGGTACAAGGCCTGATGCATGATTATTCATTTCTTCGAAAACATTTTCTTAGAAGCCTGGATGTGTGGTGTGAAAAATCACCCTTTTTAGTGTTTCTCATTTTTCAACTAACGTGGTACTGAAAAAACGTCTACAGAACGGCGATGGTACCTACCACATGGTAAGAATTAAGAAAGAAAACGGCACAACAATCCAGCAATGTTTGCTCAATTGGCTGGATGAGCAAATGATTGAAGGTCATGTGAAATTGGGATTTGGGAACTACGAGTTTGAACTGTGAGCAACATTAAGAATCCTTAAACATGAATCAACTAAGGATTGTGGTTGGTATGTATAATGTAAGACAACCAGACGGAGACAGGCAATTCTCCACTCATCGAAAGATACACGAAATGAACTTGACGATGGATCACCTCAGCTATTCAGATTCTATATACATCCATTTAGTATTGATTTAAGGACTCCAGTGGAGGCTTGGGATATTTAAGACATTTTGATGGTTGAGATATTTTAAAATCATACTGGCTTTCTGATCTATATATGCATGTAGATCTATGGGACCTTGGCCCATTCGAGTTTGAATTGAATTTTACATGCATATTTAGATCAGAAAACCAGCATGATTTTAAAATCTCAACCATCAAAATGGCTCAAGTATCCAAAGACTTGTTTAATTCAAGCAAAAAAAAACTATTTTACCACATTGACCTTTAATCCAACAGATGGCATGCATCCAAAACGTACCGATTTTTTTGTAGAAATTACTGAGACCATACATCTCTCTAAAATACGAGGTTTTGTTGTTTGCAAATCTTCGGACAAAACAGTCACCCTCTAAAATCCCAGGAATGCCGTGAAAAAGAACGTCTAGGTCGTGATAATAATCCCTAAAATGAATAACGACTGAGTTTAAAAAACAGGGCAAGAGATTAAACCCTAAAATGAATGACATGAATGATGCTGAGCTTAAAAAAACAAGCCAAGAGAATAAACCCTAAAATGAATGACAGACGTGCCGTGGGCCTAGGATCTAATGGTAATTATAACCCACCTTTCCATTCCTGATACAACCCTCATCGGTGAAGTGGAGAGTTTGAAAAGGGAAAAGAGAAATTTGTCAGAAGATAGGGATCAGATTGGTATATGTTGGAGTGCCCATAGTGTCGTAACCAGGCTTGGGGTGGACACTCCTCTCGCAAAGAATGGCGAGATTTGACCACTCATCACTTCCCGTTTGCTGCCTGAAGGATCATGGCCACCAACTCGTGGGTTCACCTATTTATAAGACCTCTACTGACGCAGCTTTTTCATTCCTAGCGATGTGGGACTTTCTGTTCTTATTTTCGAAACTTCCTAATTCAGTAGTTTCCCACTTCCCGGTTTACTTGAACCATTCGGCCGACGGGCCGAGCCACAAGTAAAGTGCAAAATGCTTTGTGTCTTGGAAGGTAGCAGCATTGTTGTTTGTTTTTTTAGTGCAGTAATGAAAGCGCTCGTCCTTTAAGCTTAAGTCGTTTATTTTGTTAAGGGAACACTTAATTACAACTGGAGATTGATGGGATGTATCGATATTTCACTAACAAGGCCATAACCCTCCTATAATTGTACAGGAAATCGGAAATTAACATCAAGCGATGTATTTACTTACACCTGCAATCTCTGTTTTTTTCTTTTGGCTATGTTTGGTTTGAAGGAAAAGATAGGGAAAAAATAGAAAACCCTATATAAGGTTTGTAAGGGTTTTCTATTTTTTCTTTCGAACAAATTTGATTGCAGAGCAAATTTGTTTGTACTAGTATAAATACATAGGAGTATAAATGTAAAAAAATGCAAATTCTTATTTAATTTTGTTTTAGATTTTATTTTATTCTGTTTCATGTCTTAATTAATAAGCTAAAATTTGAAACAAAAATAAGTTAGAATTTACATTCAAAACTTTTGCACTGTCATGTTCTGCATCAATGCAAATTTATTTGCATTGCAACCAATGCACCCAACATAGCTTTAGGCTCGGTTTGAAAAGAATAAATATATACAAACCAATACAGAGTACAAGGCTTTGCTCTCTACATATTTGCATTTATATTCCTTCCGAACTGAGCCTTGTGTAAAAGGTTTGAACTTTATAATCAGAGCCCTACTTGAACAAAGACATTGCTAGCTGTTCGTATTCCGATAAACCTATAACCATGTCTGCTTTCCGTTGGGGTTAACAAGCTCAATTTATTTTAAAATCAATGTTTTTAAAATGATTAAAAAAACTTTTTTCCTCTGGTTGATAGTAGTTCAGTTGTCTGATTCAAATGGTAAAATAAAGAATGCCAAATATATTGAAAAATGATATATTTCTAATATTATAAATTCATCAAATCAAACAAAAATAAGTATGAAAAATGAAGATTGTTGTTATTAATGATGAAAATGACAAAAAATACAAAATAATAAAAGAATGAGAGAATCGATATCTAATTTATAACCCATTTACTTAGTCAAACAATTCATCAATTTGTTTGCCTGAGTCATGTAGTCATTGTTTTCAAGGCCCCATTCATTTTTACTTATCTAAGTATGTTTATCTAGGCAAGTGTTTCCCATGTTTCACTTATCCCGTAGGATTGCAAATGGATCATGTTGGATTCGATAAAGGATATATTTGATCCAATCCAATAAAAAATCTGACTGATTCGAATCCAATAAGAATCCCTTGGATTTTGAAGAGTATGATTCAAATTCAAATTCAAATGTCTTATCGGATATTCAATTTGATTAGAATTGTAATAAAGAAATTTTATGATTGAATATAAATAATGTATAATATATAATTATATAAATAATATACAACATATAAATATTTCATAACTAATGGATTGGATCGAGTAGTCGTGGCGGATTAGATTGGGGTATATCCAAATTCAATCCATTAACTAAATGGATCAACTTTTCCAATCCAATCTGACTTATTAGGATCAAGAAAGGTATCGAAATTTGGTTCTTATCAAATCAGATTCAGATTTGAATTGGTTCTGATCCAATTTATTTGTAGTCCTATTGCCTAGGTGAGTCATGTTCCAGCATTTTTGAGAAATACACGTTACCCAAGTAAAGAGAAAGGCAGGAGGGAGAGTGTATTATCGACGTGCGGGTAAATTATTTACCCACCTTCTATGAGGGTATTAAGCACCTGGGTAATTGATAATCTCTGGTATCCTGGCTTACTATAGGACCCAATATAGTGGCATAAGAATGCAAAGATTTGAATTGTTCATTTGACCCAAGGTTCAAAGTACCGATCCGTATCATTTTGGGAGTTCCCTGATATACTCTTACAGAGGGTATATCGCGATTCTAACCGGTTCAGGGGGTAGAGGAGCCTTAAACCGGCCCTCCTGAACTGTTTTTGAAAAAAAAATTAAAAAAATATTATCAATATCGCCCGATATGCCCCTATCAATGTATCAAATGTATCAATATTTAAAACCTTGATTTGACCAACTTAACCCCTGCTAAATACTGGCAACAAACGGGGCCAAAGTATAAATGGTTTCAAAGTTTAACAACGTGAAAACCTGGTTGGATAATGGATTGACTGGTCTAACTAGATGTTTCAACCATGAGCTTAAAACATTGATTTTAGGGTAAAAACTAAAACCACCCTTGATATTTCAACATCTCATTCGTTAACAATCCATGTTTGACATTACATGCTACTAATTAATTTTTATTTAAAACCCCAATTTTGCCCCTTTATTGTTTTTTGGCCATGACCGAGAAAATAACTCAAAACTATGGATACACAGAACAGATAGATCCATTGGCTTAATTAATACATACAAGCAAGACAACAGAGATATACAACTAGAACCTAGAAAAAAAAATGAAAGATAACATAAACACTTGGGATGGGGGGAGGGGAGGATCAGCTGCCTTGCCTAAAGAAAATCAACCCCATCCAAGCGGCATGGTGGGCTGCCACTCTTTTCAAAGCGTCAAGGGAAATGATACGTACTAAACATCCATCTGAACAGACTGAACTGGTCTCTTCGGCATTCAGCCAATAAACAACACATGTTTCTGTCAATATTCTAAACGCTGAGAATGCAGTTCATGTGCAATGATGATGGTTCAAAACCCCACACCATGTCTCAATAGTCCAAATCTTCTTGTTCAGGGTGTGCTTCTTTTCAATCATATTCTATCTCTTCTAATTCTGTAATTTATGTGTTTTGAGCCTTTTATTTGATTTCGGCAACGAACATGATATGGCTTTGAGTTTGGATTTAAACGAATATGATATATTTTTTATCTTGATGAATGATACTGGTGGAGGTTATCGAGCTTCAGCTGAGGCCATTTGGGATACGTTTACGTTAGAATTTATGGACGGGTATAAGACATATTTCTTTCTCTCTTACGTCTGTTTATTTTTCGGTAAGTTATATATTCGGGTAAATGCAGTTATTCAGGTAAGTCTTTATGGAAAAGACTCATCTGGGTAAGTGTATTTACTCATTTTCTTTTATCTCCCGTGTAAATAAGGCAATGACCAGTTCCGATCATGTAAACACAAGCATGCTTAATTAACACTTGAAATTTTTTTGACACCTGTCCCTTAAAATACCTTAGTGGCTTAGCCCACCCTTGAAAAATATTAAAACCCATTTTTGACAGCTGTCAAAGTATTTATCAAGTGCTCATTTAACATGCTTACTTATGTTGTACCTAGTCCCGTTTTTTATTCACCTAGGAGATGGGTATCACTTACATACCCAGGAAAATAAACTTTTCTTGGTCCCCACATAAATCTGAAAAAGGAATATGGGCTTCTAGGTCAATGGAAGTTAAAATCCAAAAAAAAATGCTCCCTTATGGGTTTATTAGATTTTCTTCTGGTTGTATTGTAAAAGTCAGCAAGTCTCAATAACATCTAGGGGTGAGCAAATGGGTTGGTTTTATCCTCGAACCAACCTTGAACTGACCTTATCCAATTTGCTACAAGGTAGGGTTTGGTTCTAAATTCTTGGAACCGATCCCTACCTAGGCCAGATTTAGGGTCTAGGGGTTTACCCTACCCAACTGACCTAATGAGTAGACCTTGATTAGCCTTACTGGAATCAACCTTGGTGGAATTGGCCTTGGAGTCAAACTTGCCTTGAAATAACTCCAAAATACTTTTGATGATGTGGAGATTTGAATCCAAGCACTCGTGGTTACAAAAGGCATGGTTTCACTTAACCATTAAGTTACGTAAGACTATGTTTGGTTTGAAGGAAAAGATAGGGAAAGGCAATGGAACCTATACAAATTTGTAAAGGATTCCTTACCTTTCCCTACTTTTTCCTTCAAACCAAACACAGCCTAAGTGATTTGATCATTTATTTTTATTTTAATATTTGAATGTATATAATAAGCAATATAAAAGGTAATATTTACAAGATTTAAATTATAATGATAAGTTTTGAATCATATATTAATATATTATGATAATTTACATATTAAATTACTCAATTTAATCAACAAAGATAATATATAATTTTATACTATCTATATATTATATAACATGTTTCATATTGTATTTATTGAAGACCTCGGAATCGCCAAGACTAAACTTGACCTTCATAAGATTGATTCCCGTTTCAAAAACAAAACCCTAGCTATAAAGTGGATTCCAGGTTCTACCATCAAAGTAAACTGAACTGGCCCATTAACATCACAACTATATCGGTAGTGTGCCATTATTTCCCAGTCCAAAATATCTTGTACTAATACTACATAAGACTACTGAACAGTTTTTACATTCAATTCCAAAAGGTCTCCTTCCTTTGCAAAAAAGAATGCAGAAGATATATAAGCTGCGTTTGTTTGTAATGCAAACACAAATATGTACTTACATATTTACGCATTTTTGGGTTCATGAATGCAAATATGGTTCAAATTTTAAACTATTTTTGCATTCATCCTATTTGTTTGAAATCGGTGCAAAAGTGTGGGCCCATCATTAAATGCTCCAACTATCTTATGCTCCAAATTTCTCAACTTTGATCAAAACGTTAATTATCAAATGAATACATAATTGTATCCAAAAAATAGGTACAATAATATTCTTTTTTTAGAGTACAAAAATGTTAGAAAATATATTTTTACTCTGATAATCATTATTTTTTTATATTTCAAATAAATGTTCGCAAATGCAAACCGGAATGCATAAATGCCCCAGTTCAGCGTTTGTATCAAACAAACGGAGCCATAGTAATATTTGGAGCTGTTTCATTCATTGCATTCTTTTCTTTCTTCGCTTTGTCATCTCCACCTTTAAACTACAGAGGCAGTCCTTGGGAATTCCTTATCGTCTTTATGTCACCTTTCTCATTCCAAAAAGGCCCCTTTCTTCTCTGTGTCATCTTCGATTCTTGTTGATCGTTGTTATTATCACTCGTCATGTGATTATCTAGCTGTCAAATACTTAATAACCGAGAGGTGGCTCAGTTGGTGTTTGATATGTTTGTCTCAGCAGAGATGCTGATTCGAGTCTCCTAACCATCGACTTTGAAGGAGAGTTATGTGTGATGTTATGCTATTCCCCAAAAAAGAGAATGAATTACGGCCCCGATGGGGATCCAGGTGTACGTATAAGAAACTTCATTCTGCTCCTTATCGTCTGAAATGTAATAAAAAAGGCTAGGCAATCTAAGTGACCACAAGGTGCCAACTGCCAAGCCTCTTCTCATGCTAGTAAATTTTGCCTCTCTTCTGCAATTGTAACCCTTCTCATGCTGCCACACTGCTGCTAGATTCATTCCACTGTTTTGAATTTTTGAAGAATTAATAAGGGTAAAAGAGAGTTAATTACGAGAAACATCAAGGGGATTTAAGTTTTTTATCCATATAAACTGCTAATCACCCTGTTCTTTGGGCACCCAATAATTTTAGCATTGAGGAGCTGATTCAACCTTAGAAATATTTTGAACTGTATTAGATATGCCTATTTTAATTTTAGCTTGTGAATGTTTTGAGCATTAGTAAATGAAAAGTATAATTTATCCAAAATAAAGACACGACAATGAAGAAATAATTAAATAAAATGTTTGTTCATTTTTCTAAAAGTAACACTATTGGAAAATTCATCTATAGAGGCGGTCATAACTGCCTCTAAAAGCTTAAAAAATGCCTTTAAAGGTTATAGGAGGCGACTAGGTAAGTGCCTCTAAAAGCCCTGTCGCTAAATGTTTTAGAGACGCTTGGTTGAGCATAAATCCACCTCTAAATTGGACTTTTAGAGGCACATACGACTGCCTCTATTGCAGTGACGCTAAAAGTCCTGTATAGAGGCAGTTAAAAGTGCCTCTAAAAGTTCAATTTAGAGGCGCATTTGAACGCCTCTAAATGATTTTGTGGCAATTTTATGTGCCTCTAAAAGAAATCTAAGAAAAGGAAAAATTTGTATGCTTTAATATTTAGAGGCACTTTTGGCCGCCTCTAAAAAGGTTCCAAATTAAAAAAAAAAAAGTGCAATATATTGTGAATATTGCTACATAAAATTTCCAATTAATATGAAAATATATTCAATCAAAACATAAAACCTATATAAAAATATATATAAAATCCAAAAAGATACACGTTATCCATAAAATTCCAATTGACTTCCATCATCATTCTAAGAACAAAAAAAAAAAAAAAACACAACATTCAGCCCTCATTATATTCATTCTTCCTTGAGTAGGTGTCTTCTTTTTTTAACAACCTACAAATCAAATATAGAGTAGTCTAAAAGAAATTCCTTTTAACATCTTAAAAAAATAAGCTCTTTGTAATCTTCATCCAATCCTTTCTTCCTCTACAACATGCAAAGAAAAGTTAAAGAATCATGAGTGCACACAATTTTCTATACTTTATGTGGTGTCACAATTTTCTATAGAATAATTTGTATCAAAACTCATGGGTGCACACAAAAAAGTTAAAGAATCAGTAATTCTGTGAAATTTTTGTTTGTTTAAAACTCTTGGAGTTAATTTGTAGTTGGAGGTGTTTTCCTTTCTCAAAGAAGCCTCATTATTGCTTGGAATTACCCCTCCCCCAATTCATTGTTTGTTTGTTTTTCACTCTAAAATCAAGGCAGCACGCAATCACTCTCTTTCGATAACTCCTATACCATGGTAATGAAAACCATAATGGTTGTTACAAGAAGTTATCCCTTCTTAGATTTCAATGTAAAATATAAACTAAAAAATGATAAATGGGAAGAATGATTTATTAAAAGTTTTTATGGATATAAAAAGATTATATTGGTAAAGAAATAATAAAAATAATAACTGATTTAGAATTAGTTCTATTTCGTTAGGAATGGAAGCATAGCTGAAATCATCTGAATAAAATTGACATTAATTCCCTAGTAATCCATTAATTATGAATTTGTTTCAGTTCTACTGCACAAGGTTTTCCTCCAAAAGGGCATTCACAAACAGTGTTCATGCACATGGTTCACATTATGAATTCCTCCTCAGTGTCTTTTGGATGGATTACTAGTTCCCTACTAATATTGTCATCCAGCCAAACAACCCAGCTCAAATGTTCAAGGAATTATCAACAATCCAGAAATGAGGTCTGAGATTTCTGCTATTGTCCCCTGCTTTTCACTACTTGATTTAGCCAGATAGATGAAGCAATGATAAAGAATCCACCAGGAATGTCAGTGATCTTTTCTCATGAAGAACCAAAAGCAGCCACAAAGGTTTTACAAAAAGCTTATAGATAGAGAAAATTATTAGGACTTCATTTTAATTCCTATCAAATGATTTTTCTAAGAGGTCTTCCATGTAATTGTGGTGAAATGTTGAAAATATTCATCCAACTACAGTCGTTGTTATTGGAAAATTAGTAGGTTCAGTGTCACTATAACCTAGACAGTCTGCTTACCTAATAGTATCCAATGGTCACAAAGAGAATGAGTCGGGATGTGATTTTAGTGTTGAGAAATGTATTTTAGTTCCCAAGGTCAACTGATAATATGCCAAATCCATAGAATTTCTAGATGGTCATGCTTTTAGTACTAGACACAGGAAATTTCAAGAGTATTTCAGGAGTAACTAGGTTCAAGCAGTACTCACGAAATTTCTTCATGTGAGAAGTATTTCAAGAGTAACTTCAAGAGATTGGTTCATGTGAAAAGCATGGTTGATCCAAGAAATTTCTTCAGAGATGAGCAAAGCATTTCCATCCATTCCATCATGGAGATCTTGATTTTTTTCTGAAAGTAAACAGATTTTGATTTGGATATATTTATAGCTTCTATCATGAAGTATATGGATTTTGAATCATCATCTTTTCTCTTGTATCTTCAACTGAGAGATTAGTAAACAGAGCATTCAAGTTTATTTCTTATAGGTGATTTCTAGAATGTAATCCGTTTATTGCGTTACTTATTTTTCCTGGTTTTTGGAGAATGGGTTCATTGATTTCTTATAGGTGATTTCTAGAATCATGTTAGTTCCTAAATCTGGTATTTGCTTGCCATTATGCAATTCCCTTAATTCTTTGCATGCTACTGAGTAGTTGAAATTTGTCTTGATACATGAAGATTTTGACATTGGAAATACTACCTCAAGAATAATGAAAGTGAATAACATCTTGTAAGACAAGGGACCTGGCCACTTCCATAGTCCATACAAATATATGTTATTTTGTATTAGGAAGATTAAATACTGTATCCAATGTGCTGATTATGATTCTAACCTGTTTTATTTGAAGCAAATGTTGATGTGCTTAAATTTTTGAATTATACAATTGGATGGAAGAATATTAAGGTTCTGGGGAATTCTTTTTCCTGAAGAGAAGAAGATTTATTGAAAATGTAAGAAGAATTCAGGTTGAGGGAAATAGAATCTGATTGTGGTTGGACAAATAGTCTGGGCAGCAAGATTTCTTGGATTAATTTCCATTGCTATATATGCTGGCTCAAAACAGGGAGCTTGCTTCCCATTGTCAATTGTTCATGGTTTCCTCTTTATAAGGATTTCAAGGGGTTGGGTTGGGCTATAACAGAGTTTTTTCTTTTAAGCTTTAGGGGGTTGGATAAACTTTCCTTCTACATATATACATAATTACATAAACAAACTTTCCACATTCAGATCAGTAATGGAGATATAGTCCCACAAACCCAACAGGTCATCTTTTTGAAACACACAGCTCAGAAGAGGTCAATAGAGAATTAGAGATCATTGTCACGTGTGGCACAATCCATTGCAACTCAGGGGGACCATTCTCACAAACAACATTCTAAATTCGTGCTATAGAACACATTCAAGTTAAATCAACTCAGTCCTGAACATCATCCAAGGAATCTCAACATGATCCCATCTAGAATGGTTTCATGCTACACTAACTTGACATTTAGTTTTGAAACAAATGGAACAACTCACATTCAAGTCTAGTCCGAAAGAAATTCTGCTCTAGATTATCTTGATTAAAGAAAGAACAGAATGCATGAACTTCAAAGTTCAGATTATCTTAATGGAAGCAAAATTTTTGAAGATTGCAACTCTCCATGAGGTTTTGCCACATCATCCAGCCTAGGATCACAAATCAAAAGTCCCAATAGGAAGGTCTGATTACCTAGCCTAGAACATGTACTTTTACTTTCATGAGAAAATATAATAGTTTCCTACAAAATCAAAAATATAAAAACAAATTTCACCTCTATTAGTTTCCAAATTTAGAAAAATATAATAGAAAATAAACTTACAAGAAACACTTCCTACAAAATCCTTGTCGCTGCCTTTGATGCTTCTCCACATTCTTTCCCCATCTCCAAACTTCACAAGCACATTCTAAACCATTTCCATCGTCTCTGTTCAGAACATGATAGTATATGGTCAGAAAATATATGCAAATCATTAAAACAACCACTAATTTGTCATCAAACTAGCAAAGCCAAAAGCCAATTGATGATGGCTCAATTGATAGGATCTCTAATTCATTGGAGTTAAGACCTGGGATCAACTCCCGTTGCCACAAGGGTTGGGGGTTGAAGGGAGAGGAATGGGCTACCCCCATTGTGTAGCCCCATGAAGGCAAAGATTGAGCTAATTATACCATTCTGAACCCCTCTCTCGAAAATAAGATGAAAAAAACAAGCCGCTATTGACCTATTTGAGACATATGCTGCAATGCCATAGCAATCATATAGATAAATAGAGAAAATTCTTCAAAAAATTGTCCAAGAGGTAACTTTAAAGGTAATTCATTATTTTGGTTGAATCCACTAAAACAACTTTTTGATGTCAAAGTTCATACTAGCATACTAGATTTCAGAAAATATATCATACATACTAATGCAGAAGGCTCACAGCAGTTATTTCTGTCAAACCTCATATCAAGAAAGTGGGTTTCTGGTTGTGATTTCAAATACCAAAGGCCATTACTCAATGTCGGTCCCAGCAGTTATTCATTGCAAAACACAACCAATAGTTTTCTCTTCCTTTCTGTCTAACCAGGGAGTTAAGGAGGAAGGCTGATTTTGGTTCTCCTATAAAATGGACAGGTATTTTTTAGACTGAGATAGAGTGGACAATTAAACAAGTGACTATCCAAAGGATTAGTGGATAGTTTGGATAGGCCAGGTGTTTCATATTTCTATTTGGATAAGATATCCTATTCAATATTTGCATTTTGCAACACTAAGTCAACTTTGACTAATAGGTCAGATTTCCAAATCAAATAAATTTTAGCTCTGTAGAATCATTGTATGTTATAAAAATAATTGGCATGCAATACTTCATTAGAAAAAGTTGACCAAAGAGGTGACAAATAAACAGATGCCCACCAATTTCTTCTAATGTCATCAAAGCCCAAGGAGGTCAACAATGAAGCAAATAGAGAAACTTCAAATCCAAATAATGAATAAGGCAATTAGGAAGGTCATATCTTAATTATTCTCTTCCTTGTGGTGGATGGCACCATGGTATATCAATTATATTAATCTTCTTATTTAAGTTGATACCACCACAGACCAACTCATAGACATATCATAAGTAGAAAAAGATGCAAATTCTCTTTATCGAATGAAGAAATTTAATTTCAATTAGATCAATTAGTGACTCTAACTACATTAAATTGAACTCTGATGTAAGCAGCTTGGGAAACCCAGGCCCCTAAAGGATTGGTAGTGTTTCTAGGAATAGCCATGGAGAATTATGGCTGTGTTCTCTAGACCTTTTTCTACACTTGATATGCTTGATGAAACAATATTGATGACATCAATGGCTTTCCAAGGACAAAACAGAAACACCCTAGTCACCTCCTCCAAATCCCAACCATTCCAAACCTATTTTTACATTTATAAGATTGTTTGGACAAAGAGCCAAAAGCATTACCAATTAAACCAAGGCAAGCAGGGGCATATTTGTAGTGCAATTTCATTTAAATCAATATAAATGCATGGGTGCAAATTAGAATTACAAATTTTCATTTATTTGTGCTTCAAAATTTACTTTTTTTCTTCACAATTTATTTTACTTCCTATCCACACCAAACAAACAACATAAAACAAAATAAAACCCACAAAAGAATTAAATGGAAAGAATCAGTATAAGTGATGATGGTTATGTCATGTGTGTGGGGTCATTGGGAATTGGAGTGGGGGAGACAAAAGAAACAGAGGAATGATAGAAATGGACCTCAGCAGCCATGGGCTTGTGGCGTTTGCACTGCACAAGAACAATTAAGTGTAAGATAGAAAGATTAAAAAAAGAAGAAGAAAGGATAACTGGATAAGTAAAGCAAGAATTGAGAGTTGAGAGTTGCCCTGTTGAAGTAATTCCGGTCATAACCTCTACCACCTCCATAGTTTCCACGACCTCTTGTCCCATCATTCCTGAACCCAGTTCCCCGCCCAGCAGGAAACCGACCTCTGTTATTCACTCGAGAACTTGATGCCCGCTTTTCCTCAACAAAAGCTTGTCGACCTCCAACCATAATGGGTGATGCCTCTATTGCACTCTGCACAGCACTCGCCACCTCAAAATCAACAAAGCCGAAACAAAATGCTTGTTGCTTATTGCTCCTAACTTGAACACCGTTAACCTTGATAGGTCCAAACCTCTTGAACTCTTCCTCAAGCTGTGCGGGTGTAGCATTCAGTGGCAGGTTCCTTATATAAATTGAGTGGCCATCACCTTCTCCTTCTTGGTGACTACCATTTTCAGCAGCATTTGAGCTGGACACTGGTGTCTCATTTGCTGGAGATGGTGACTGAGTTGGGGCCATCTGTCGCACTTGATTTGCTGGTCCTGGCCTCACAAGAGAAGGTGCTGGAGCCGACAGGGGTGCTGCATTCTCTTTCTTAACCTTCACAATTGAAGCATACGACTTCTTAGGCACTTTTTCTTAGACAGCAGAGCTAGACTCAGTAACCATCTAAGGTTCAATCTGAATTTCATCAACAACCTCAGACACAGGTGCTTCCTCTTCCACAACTGAACCGCCCTCATTGTCAGAATGATTATAAACTTCCTCTACATTGACTTCTTCTGGAACTGGTTGCTCCAAAGCCTGATTTTCCTGTGCTGGAGCAAGATCCTGCCCTGGAGCAAGAGGTGCGACCTCGACATTAGGCAACCCCTGGTTCCCATCATGATTTCATGAGGTTCCAACTCTTCCATGTACCTGAACATGTCATTCAAAACAAAGTAGCCTTTGTCCTGGGGAGCAAAGGACGACTGAGTAAAATTCCTCCTCACATTGTCCTTCCTAGTCAAATACCCAGTCACAAGGACAAGGACTCCACCGTTGAACGAATCCTGCGCATCCACTGTCTTTATTTCTGCCCTATATTTGCTATAGTCGAGAGACGGTGTCTTCTCATTGATAGCTTGCACGGTTGTTACAGCACTCATGGAGCCATCGGCTTCGGGGCGGCCGAGCATGCTAATATCCTGGTAGAACCGATACACAAGCTCTGGAGATTGATGCATGATGATATGGTAGCACTGGTGAACGAAAGCATTCCCGACCACTTGGGCAGTTGGGCAAGATCCGGAAGGTTGTTGCTACGCCATTAGTGATCGAGCTCCAAAAGCAATACTCTAATAAACATAACAACCGCTATCATCAGTGGAAGCAACAGAAGAACGCTTTGAACACTAAACATCAGGAAACTCTACCGGCAGTTGAAGGTATAGAAACATCTAAAGAACTAAACGCAGAGGTCAATGGACATGGACTAAAAAACGAGGGGATCAAAACAAATAGGAAGACATACCTGGTTTTCTTCTCTTCTTTCTCCGGTTTCGCGCTTTCTAGGTTTTTCCTTTTGGATCTGAGAGAGGCGCGAGCAAGAGAGAGAGAGATGGGACGGTACCAACAGATTTTTTTTAAGGGAGAGGAAGAAAGGAGGAAGAAAAAGAACAAATAGAGAGGAAATGAAAAAAAAAAAAAAAAAAAAAAATGACGACAGACTTGACTAATATGCACAAAGAGGAATCAAAAAACCCGGGGGGTGTAGTTGGTAATTTGCGAGTTGATGGTAGTTTAGAAAGCAAGAGAACTAGTGAGCAGAGATTACGCATACCTTTGCCCCTGGAGGGTTGAGGTCTTTATATATTAGAGTTCTCGTGGGTTTGGTGGAACAGTTTCTGGATTCCCACTGTGATGGGACCTGCTTTCGTGTTACGTGGGCATAAAGCCACCAACCGGTAAGGTTGCCCATTTTCGCCTAAATCGGAGAGTGGGTGAGCTAATACAGTCGTATAAGTCACAATCCCGTAAAATGTAGGGTACGGTGGTAAGCTCATCGAGGTTGTCATGCGGTGGTCGATTTGACTATGAGGTGCCGAGCTGCCCGTAAGTGGTGAGCTGCCTAGTGGCAAGTTGCCTAGTGGTGAGCTGCTTGGTGGCGAGCTGCCTAGTGGCAAGCTGCCTGTGCAGTGCCAAGTTGTCTAAGTTGTCAGGTTACATGATGGTGAGTTGTTTGCGACGAGCTGCCTGTAAGTGCCAAACTGTCTGTAAATGCCAGGCGTCATAATGTCATTGGAGGGCCAAATTCGCCCTCATCAGGAACGAACAACGAAGTAGGTTTGCTTGCAAAGAAAGTGCAGAGTCGTCGTTCGTTGAGAAAAGACTTGCTTGTTGTCCACGGGATTATTTTTGGGCGTGAAACCTAAAACAACAGCTATTTGTTTGTCCGCCAAATATCAAAAGTTAAAATTTTAAATTATGGAGGCAATAGAAAGTGCCCCTATACTAACGAATTACCTCTGCCCAAGTGTCTCTAAATCCATGTATTCTAGTAGTGTAAATAAAATAAAGGGTAAATTTTTTAAACTACCCTTATGGTTTAGCTAATTGATTAAGTGTATCCTTACTGTTTGAAAATTGACTAACACTACCCCTACTATTTCTGACAATTGACTAGGTCTTACCAGTGCCATTAAATATGGATGGAATGGCTGAAATGCCCATTTTACCCTTTAAAATAAATAAAATCTAAACAATGAAAAAATTTATATTTTGCATATTATTTAAATATTTAAATAATAAAATATTTAGCATGACTAAATTTTAAATAGTTAAAATTACGAAATTATGTAATAAATTTAAAATTTTTCTTAAAAGTAGAAAAATGATTATAATAAATTTCATAATATTCATATTAATAATAATTTAATATTTTACAAAATTAATAACAAATTATGTAATAATAGTACTAGTTATAATTTTATGGAGTATTAAATTCAATAATTAATACCTATTTTAAAATTTTAAATAAAAATATTATTTAAATAACTAATTTCACTTATATCAATTAATAATTATAGAAAATAACTTTCAAAAAATTAATATTTATTAGTAATAATTTTTACAATAATAGTGTATATTCATTATATATTTGTATATATTAAAATTAATATTTATTGTATATTTGTAATTATTGTATTTTTATTAGATATCTATTATATTTTCATTATAAATTTATTTTCAATAATTGTGTATTTTTTCTATAAGTTTTCAATAATTATTGGATACTAAACTATTTTTATTTATTAGAGATTAGACTATTAATTTAGCTAAAATTAGGAGTATTCAAAGATTGGTTCGGTTTGGTTGCAAGTTGTTTCACCAACCAAATCGACCTGGTTCATTATAAATTATTTTAAATAATTGTGTATTTTTGCTATATTTTTTAATAATTATTGGAGATTAAACTATTGTTATTTATTAGAGGTTAGACTATTAATTTAGTTGAAATTATGAGTGCTCAAGGATTGGTTCAATTCGGTTGTAAGTTGTTTCGCCAACCAATTAAATCGACCTGGTCAAGTTGGGAGTTTGTCACCCGTAACCGACTGACCATTTGTGAAAACCCGCCAACTTGGGTTATATTGGCTTGGGTCTATTTTTGGTTTGGTTTGTTTATCCAAAACATTTATACTTAAAAATTAAATTTAAATTTAATAAATTAAAATGGTATTATTAAAAAATAAATTAACTAATTAAATTTATGATATAAAATATATTAGACTAAGAAATATGGAAAATTTTCCACTTTTTCGTATAAAAAATTATATTTAAAATACAAAATATTAATATATATATATAGTTAGGTAGGTTCAATTTTGGTCGATTTACAGGAAAATTGTTGAACCAAAGCCGATCGAAAATACTAAAAAGCCAATCAACTCGGATTGAGTTTGATCGGATTGTTTAGTTGCTAGTGTGTATGTGTGTGTATAGCAAGATAGTCCACATCACCATGTCTCTCCTTTGTCCATTACCCCCACCCTGCATTCTCCTTGATTCTCTCTCTCCTCTCCCCTTCCCACCACTCCTAATCTGCCATGTCATCACCCCTCTCTCTTCCCACTCCCAACCTACTTCCTCATTAACTCTCTCCTTTCCTCTTTACTAGAGTCCCTCTCCATTATGCCTCTTAAGGAAGTTAATATTCTCATACCAGAGAGAGATTACACCTCTCAACCCTTCCAATTCCTTTCTCCAAATCTTTTCAACTTTATGAATTAACTTATCCCTAGAAATTAGAAAACAAATTTGTAAGGCTGCCGAATAAGAGGGTTTTTCAATTTGGTATTTATTTTAGGAAATAAGATCTTCATAGTGCACTTGACACTCCTTCAATGAAGTCATGAATTATTTGCATTGATATATTTATATTTTCTTTAAAATATCTATTAATGTATGCTAAGTTGATAATGCTAACCAATGATTATAAACATAGTGTTTTAAGTGGTCGTCTATAGATTTGTTTGTCTTTTGCAATGGCGCTCTTAATGCAGATCAAGCGGTGAAGAACATTGTTGAAGGAGGTGTTGAGCCTTCTCCATTGGCAACGCATGGATTATTTAGAATATTGAGCAGTCTGTTGCTATTCTCGATGCTAGGTGTATGTTTTATTTGATTTTCCCTTCATTTGCAGTTGTTCATCATGCCATTGTGGTTGCTTTTCAAATATATCTAATCGCATCTCATATAAGACGCAAGCTTATTTATCAAGCTAGGTAGGAGCTTTTCCTTTCTTCTATTCAATGGTCCACTTTTGCTTTAACTTCTCTGGTTCTTCTTCATTCAGAACAACTATTTTGTTGTTGTCTCCTTCAATTGTAGAAATGGTATTCGTTGTTAAGCCATTTTTTTTTATTTATTTAAAAAGCGCGAGTCTTCCTTTTGTAGAGATTGTTCCTGCTGCAAATTAGGTCATGTAAGTGGCTAAAACTCTCTACTATTTTTATTCTATCTGTCTTGATTCAGTTTTTTAAACTCTTTTTGGTGCATATCAGGCTGGTGTATGCCACTGTAAAGAGGTAAGTGGCTCCAACTCAATAGTGGCACTAACAGTTCATTTTTTAAGTAGTTGTATGCTATTTGTATTTGATTCGAAGCTTTTGGTTGTATAGTCTAATGTATTTGGTTCAGATTTTTTTTGTTGTAAATTTCATTTTCTTTCTACAATTTATTACCTTTTTTAAGTTTTGCAGTTCATTTATTACTTGTATAGTCCATATCTGTAGTTCTTATGCATCATTAGAAGACCTTAACTATCAACAAAAAGTTGAGAATTCCATATTGACAAAAATGGTTCAGCATAGTTGAACCAAGAATTTTCATTGGGTGTTTTAGATGTTTTCATTAAGGTGGTTGAAACAATGAATTGGATGTCTTCATGAGTTGAGTTAAAAGGTAGAAGACTTAAAAGGTTTTTATCGGACCCGCATAGTGGACCCATTTAACACATCATTTGTCATACGGCCTTGATCGATCCATTTAGTTGTACTTCCATGACAATAATGAATTATAAATTGGCATGAATGAACTAGATCCAAATATCTGGCTAATACCCAACCCTAAACAGTCTTAATTACTACTAACATTTATTTATTTCTTATTTGCTTAGTGGACTTACACAATGGGGGCAGTTCAGCCCAGCCTGGAAAATTCGGGCTTGGGCCTAGGTTTTTGTGAAGGTTCGGCTTGGACCCGGGCCCACATCAAGCCCATAAGATTTAGGGCCGGGTTTGAGCCTAATTTTTTAGGTCTGGCCCGGATATATATATATATATATATACATATATCTTTATGTATATATGTTATTTAAAAATATTTAATAATTGATGTTTTATATATTAAATAGAAATTTATAGGAGATTAAAGATTTTAATCCTACAGTCTTAGATCTTACCAAATTCTAATATAGTATTTAATGAAATATAGAAATTACTAAACCCTAATCTTATCGTCTCTCTCTCTCTCTCTCTCTCTCTCACCAATTTCACAAAACCATAACCGTGCCCAATCTCTCTCTCTTACCAAAAGACGAATCTTCTAGTGATGAAGGCTCCGTTAATGATGAAAATAAATCTGAAGTTTAGAGTGGTTGCAAGTTTTGGGTAAAACTGAAACCATTTTCAATATTTTATTACTTATTTATTTACATTAATTTGAACTATTTTTTCTTAGTTTGCTAATATCTTTTTTATTTCACTTTTTATTTGTAGGAATTGAATGGAAGATAGAGCCCCCGAGATGTTTAAAGTTGTTTAGTGGATATTACATGACAATGGATGGTTATTTTTTGATAGATATTATAAGTTCTAGGTTGATTTTTTGTTGATAGAAGAATTGGTTTGTTAAAATTATCATTTTTAGCATACTAATGACCAATTGAAACTTATAAATTACAAGGTATACTTATTTAATTTCTTTTATGTTAGAAGCTTTTATTTTGATATTAAGTTTAAAGTTTCTTATAGGTTACGATAGTCTCCATGACAATAAGTGAAAAAAAGTACAATTGTTTAATTTTGGAAATGAAATACAATAATTAGGCCTGGCCCAGCCTGGGCCCAGTCTAAGCTCGTTGTTATGAAGGCAAAGCCCGGCCCATGATCACCCCTACCATTATCCCCTTAACCCATAACAGTAATTTTTTAGAATTTTATGATTTTAAAATTAATAATAGATTTTTTATTTTATGATACTCAACTTTTTTGTTCATTATCAATTAATAAAATTAATAAAATTAAATATCTGATATATATATATATATATATACATCACCATGCCTCTCCTTCCAAAATATTTTATGATTTTATAGAAATTGAAAACTCTTTAACTAATTTTTATAAAATTGAGAATTATAATTAACAATAATCAAAAAGTATAAAATTTTAGTTATTTCTATTATTATAGTTAATAACCGAATGTAGATGTGGGAATAAAATATTATAATGTTGGAAAATGAAATTATTAATTAATTTATATTGGAAAATAAATGATAAATTAGTGTAATTTTGTTAGTAAACTACTTAATAAAAATAAATATTTAATAAAAAAATTAAAATAATTTTCAATAAATCTTCATAATTACACAAGTGTAATAATTATTTCAAAAATTTTCATAAAACTACATTTTCGTAAAATAAAATTTTGGAAATTAAAAGATATAATATTGTACTTTTGAAAAAATTTTGAAAGTTTATTTAAAATGTATTAAATAATTATTGGAATATTTTGGAAATTTTAGGAACATTTATTACATTTGATAGATTCTGGAAAACTAATAAAAAATTTAGTAATTTTCATTATAAATTTCTGAAAATTATTAAAGATAAATGAGTATGGTAAAGGGGAAATTATAATTTGAATCAATAAGTACACAAATTATTAAGGTAAATTAGTATAATATTGGGAAAAGAGAAATTATCGATTAGTTATTTTAGAAAATATAAGATAAATTAGTGTAATTCTATAGGTAAACCATTTAAAAATAAATTATTTAATAACAAATTAAAAATAAATTTCAATAAATTTTCATAATTACACAAATGTAATAATTTTTTCATAAAATTACATTTTTGAAAATTAAAGACAATTTAGTGTACTTTTAGAAATTTACCATGTGGTTGATACTCATATATCATTTTCATAATTTTTGTCATCAAATTGAATTTTGGGCTGACGGGGAGTGGGTGTCTTGCCTTGAACCCGTCCAACACTAGGGATGGGGTAGGGAAAATTTGAGGATTTTCCAATCCTTGATGAGGAATGGGTGCCTTGCCCTGAACTCACTCGACATTGAAGACGAGGCGAGGAAATTTGAGGATTCCCCGTCTCTAACGGGGAGTGGGTGCCTTGCCCTAAACCCGCTTGACATTGGGGACAGGGATGAGTGCCCCGCCCCGAACCCGCCACCCCATTGCCATTCCTATATAACTGTTAATTATTAGTGAAATTAATAAAAATGTTAGCTTTTGTAATTATTTTTATTTATTTAAAGTCAATAAAAAATTCATTAAAAAATAACAAAATAATAACAATTATTAAAATTACTACAAATGATTAATAAAATTAAATTTATTAATAATATTTATTCATATTAAATTAACAACAATTATTTTTTGAAACTCAACATTAAATGATAATACAATTATTAAAATTTTAAATATTAACAATAAATTTGAATATCTGTAGTTAATTAACAACAAATTTTAATTATTAATATATCAATTAATTAATAATAAATAAAATTATTCAATCTTTCATATTTTTCCATGCATCGCACGGATCCCCGCTACTACTAATTATAAATTGAATCAAAACAGTGAGGTTTTAAAAACTGACCCGAAAATGGAATTGTTCTAGCTACCGGTTTTTAGGTCAGCGGTTCAATAGTCCGGGTTGAACGGTTCGGACGGTTTGCATATTAGGGAAAATATTTTATATGAGATTTGAGAAAGGAGAACTGGAAAAGAGATGTTGTTGGCTGAGAAAGATAAAAAGAAAGAAGAAAAGAAAGAAGAAAAGAAAGAAAGAAAGAAAGAAAGAAAGAAAGAAAGAAAGAAAGAAAGGAAGGAAGAAGAAAGGAAAAAAAGAAAAGAAGAGAAAGGAAAAGGAAGGAGGGAAGGAGGGAAGGAGGGAAGGAGGGAAGAAGGAAGAGGAAGAGGATGGTTCGACGTTCACTGGCGATGGCAAGGTGGCAGCAACAGACGCAGATATGAGTTCTCAGAATTGATATTTGAATTCTCGATCTTAGATTTGAGATTCTTTGCAACATTTGTGTTCTTCTTCTTCTTCTTTCTTCTCTCTTGCAATTTTATACTGCGAATTGCTGTTTGGGTCAAACGATTTGACCGCCCGAGTCAGTAATTTTCTGACAAAGTCAATGATTTTTGACCCAAGAACGAATTAGGGGTAAAACAGAACCAATTGCTTAGAGGATTTCCAAGCCAAACGGTCCGACCGTCCGGATCAACGACAGTTCAAAAACATTGCAAATGGTTTTACAAGGCTGTGATTGACGCTGGAGAGAGACTCAATGGAGAGATAATCATAATGCATAACGAACCAGACACATGGACCAATGCACAACCCCTACTTGTTTTGTTATACCTAAAAGAAAAGTTCTAACCTCCACCAATTACACACACTAGCCGGCCCACCCACCGACAGGCTACGGGCGAAAACAAGACAAGGTAAACCATGACAACCAGTCCCACACTCCACATCCACACCTACAACCATAACACCAGATATTTTTGCCTTTTTAAATTAATTAAAATTATATTTCCTCCTCTGGCTCTGGTTTTTTTCTCTTACCTCATAATGCCGTGTGATAAAACCCAGAAAAATCCAACTTTTCTTCTTCACTGTGAAGACCAACAACAGCAGCAAAAAAGAAGAAGAGAATAATTCTTCTCCGGTCCTTACAATGGGTACCCAAGTCTCCAAACAGATGCAGCGTAGAAAAGCGATCTCTGTGGAGAAGAAGACTCTTACGGATCTTCATGGCAAGTCGGGAGACGAATTTCCTGGATCTGACTACCGTTCTCCTGATCGGAAGAATTGGATGTCAGGTCTCGATCCACAGAAAATTCACATTAACCAAATCGTTTGGCCAGGTACTCATGATTCGGCGACCAACAAAATTGGAGTCCGGTTCATCTCCCGCCCATTTGCTCAATGCCAGTCTTTGTCAATCTACCGGCAGCTTATAAGAGGTGCCCGGGTCCTCGACATCCGAGTTCAAGAGAACCGCCGGGTCTGCCATGGGATCCTCATGACTTACTCCATTGATGTTGTCATCAATGACATTAAGAAGTTTCTAGCCGAGACCCAGTCGGAGATCATAATTCTAGAGATACGAACTGAGTTTGGACACCAAGACCCACCTGACTTTGACAAGTACTTGGAGGAACAACTAGGTGAGTTCTTAATCCACCAGGATGACCATGTGTTTGGGAAGACGATTGCCGAGTTGCTGCCAAAGCGAGTTATATGTGTGTGGAAGCCAAGGAAGACACCTCCACCCAAGGCGGGCGGTCCACTGTGGAGTGCCGGATATTTGAAGGACAATTGGATCGATACAGACTTGCCGTCGACCAAGTTCGAGAGCAACCTAAAGCATTTGAGCGAGCAGGCACCCGTGTCAAATAGGAAATTCTTTTACAGGGTGGAGAACACAGTGACACCACAGGCCGATAACCCTGTCTTGTGTGTAAAGCCAGTGACTGGGAGGATCCACGTATATGCGAGGCTTTTCATTGCACAGTGCATCTCTCGGGGTTGTGCGGATCGGTTACAGATATTCTCCACTGATTTCATCGATGAGGATTTCGTCGATGCATGTGTGGGCTACACACATGCTAGAATAGAAGGAAAGGCCTGAAAGTTAGAGCATTAATTCTTGGGGCGTCAATCGAGGTGCTATCTGATCTTGAATGTTCTTGTTCCTTTTCTACCGGTAATTATTGTTTCCAGGCTCCAGTCGTGATTTAAATTTATTCATTGCTAAGAAAGAATTCAGCTATTTGATTGTGCATAGAAGATCTTTGTTGATGATGTTACTGTATGTGTATGCACGCGAGTGGTGTAAAGGCAGAAGGATGTGTGTTAAATTTGGTTCCTTTTTTGTATGAATAAATCGTATCATGTCAGTAATGCTACCCATTTTTTCTTCTCTCTCTTTCTCCAACATCTGGATTCTGGAAAGAAGTTTAGTGTGTTGTCAGACTCGAATCAGTCTGGATGGTCGGACCGTCTGAACTGGAGCTAAAGACGGCCGAATTCTCACAAATGTTTACTTAATTGGTTTTTTTTTTTTAAACAAGCTGATTGGTTGGAAAGGGACAACTGAATTGTTCAATCTGTGATCTGGTGACAAAATGGTTTTATACCCAATCCCAATCCAGGTCTGACAACATTGGTCTAAGCGAGGGGTACAAGTGTCTTTCTAATGGGGAAGAAGGTGTTATCGGTTCTTGCCTTCTTGGATCTCTGCCCAAGATTAGTGAAGAGGATATGGATAATACGAGAAGGTTCAAAGTCCAGACATAAAATGGTTAGCCCACGCCCCACGGTGGTCCATTGTTTGTAGAAATAAACCATCAATGCGTTGTCGGCAGGACTACTAGAATGTAGATAAAACAAGATTAATTTGTCTATGACTTCTTTTTGGGTACATAGGCTCAAATATTAGTTAGGCCAATGACCGTGCATTATACATTTGTGGTGCACCACAACAAATGTTGGGCGGGGCCCCGGGACACAAAATTTTGACAAACCTTTTTTTTTTGGGTTTGGTGGATGACAAACTCTTAAATAATGGTACAATTGATATTTTACCTAGCTGCTGAGTTGGGACTATGGACTCTTCACATTATTTTTCAACTTATTATCTAATAAAGAAATGTATTTATTGCTTTTAGGGTTTTTATCATGGAGAAGATGGTGACATGCATATGCCGTATGTCATGAATCTCATAGACCATAACTTTCATCTAATAGACGTACCACGATTCAAAGGGGGCCATTATGGTGTTGGTGTGTGAAAATGAGAGATTGGGAACGAAAAAGATAATGAACAACATGTTGCATCTTATCCAACCTAATGCATGAAAAAAGGGCAAAACCAGAAACAGAAAGAGTAATTACTAGCTAATTAAAAGAGTGGTTAGGCTTAGAAAAAGTGACAAAAGAGGGTTGTTGTTACATAGAACCGGCTCTTCCACATCTGATAACATTAGTAGGAATAGGAAGCTCATCCCTGGCGGGTACTGTTGACGGGTCATCCTGCCCCTCGCCTTTAACTCTCACATACAACTCTTGACCTAGGTACCACTTCTCTGCATCCTGAGATCTGAAATTCCACATCCCTTGGTTGTCCAACTCCACCATTATTGCCGTCCATGCGTTTGGATAAACCTGCTCGATTATCAATTTATCAAAGTTTTAGTCTTTAGATCATCAGATGTGTTAAGCCTAGCTAGCTACTGTATAATTGAATTGAGAAGTCCGCACTCTGCGCGCGCGCAGCAGACAAACCTGGACAGTAGAACGAGAAACGGCATCGAGCATGTTATACGCTAATCGCTTACTCTCATCCCACTTCCCTTCATCCATCCTATCAAAATTGAAATAGAATTGATGATGATCCACGACCGCTGCAAATCAATACATCACAAAACAAAGCTTCCCAAATAGAATTACAAGTGCTTGTTGCGAGGTCTCACCCAACAACGAAGAAGTTGTAGCCATCAAAGTGCCAAGTTTGCATTGTTGGCAAGGGGTTCTGGAAGACAATGTGAATGAAATCCCGATACCTGAGATCCATCACTGATGTGCCCAATGCCGGGTTACGGCCATCCGGTTTGTCGGGAATGGCATTGATTGCAAAGACATCACCTAGCTGGAAATAGTCGGCCAGCTTCAATGGCGTGTCCGAGTGCACAAAGGAGATGCCGTTTACTGTGTATCGCTGACGGCTGCCAATGACCGTCATGTCGTTCTCGAGGATGATGGTGCGAGATACATTGATGAGGCCGTAACGGAAGGAACCCTGTGGATTTGGCCGAGCCGCTCCTACTGCTAAATCCCACCTGTTTGGAAATTGGAATGAACAATTAATCTTCATCAAACCTGATCCCTATGATACCAGCAAATGACAATATATAATTATTCCCTTCTTCTCTTCACTTCACTCGTAAGTGGTAACTAATCAGGTGGTTATTTTAGCAAATTCACCGGCCGGGGGTTGACTGATTAGAGCCCTCCCGATATCATGTGTTTCTGGCAGCATAGATTTTTAGTTCTTCATTTATACAAGTCTTTATATAGGGCTCATTTGACGTGTCTTTCTACATGTTTTTTTGGCCGTTTACAAGCTGGGAAGACTGAAAATCGGTCTATTTCCGCTTGGCATGCGGAAGATCTAGCTGCCAAAAGACGGGGCGCCGAAAAGATGTGCAAAATCCATTTTGGGCTGATTTCGGGAAGCTCCAAATGAAGCTTCCTGTGTCTTTCGTGTTTTAATCTCACACTGGAAGACCAGAAACGACGCACAAAAAGACACGCATCTGCGATGCCAAACGGTCTTCAGGCTGCCCGGATCTTATGTCAAAAGCTCAATGCATCTTTTGACTATCAGAGCTATAAGAAGATCTTCTTAAAAAGACTTACCAAACGGGCCCTTATAAATTGAACCCACTTCACAGTCCACACCTAGAGGCTAGAGGGTGACGGGTGACCCACGCACCTACACATCAATCTGGCTGTCCATGGACTAACTCCCTCATCGGACCATCCAAACAGTATTCTCCCAGGGCTGTGGGCCTTCTGGCCCATTATGAGTCTACAACCCACACCCACTGAATTTAAAGGTCCAGATTGGTGAGTAGGCATGCATCAAAAAGCAAAAATGAGGTGTCGTAGGGAGATTGACACTTAAAGGTTGAGAAAAAACATAGGCCCGTTTTCATCGAATAAAGGATTAGCTGCACTTAAAAGTTACGGCTGTATTAGGGGTGGTTTAACCAATAATAAGTAAATAACGCACCGCTCCAATCTCTCACTTAAAGTTATGGTTGACGTGGGGCGTTATTTATTGGTTAAACAACCCATACGGCCATAACACTGCCATTTAATGCAGATAATCTGGATTCTTTTTCATTATGGATTTGCTCACTACGTACCTTATGGAACGGGCTTGCTCTATGGAGTATCTATAATCAAAAGGGTCGGGTCCTGTGGGGAGCGGCCCCTTCGAATTGCCTTGAGAGCCTGGATAGTGTATCACTGCAGCACCTGCGAGTTCGGGTACAGAAAATCGGGAGACGGCAACCATGTGATATGACATTCCAGATTTCTGATTAGCAGTTACTAGGACTGAGTAGGATTGACCCACATGGATGTCCAGAGTCTGGTAGTATTGTTGCAGGGTGTACGACCCCTCTGTCTCCACCAACAACATCAGATGGCCTTCAATTCTGAAGTTCAGACACGTTTTAAGCCCAACATTTGAGATTCTTAGCCGGTAAGTGGCCCCTGTAGACAAACAAAACATTGGGATTGGATTGCATAATTGTATGCATCGTTCCGTAAGGTTAAGCTGAGTTATCAAGTAGTCAATTCCATCAAGTTTCTTCCCATATTGAAAATTCTAAAAATTGAAAGGGTGAAAGTCAATGCGGCGGACATGCAGCTCCAATATAATTGCGACCCTTGAGTCCAGAGTCCAGAGTCCAGAGTCCAGATCCAACCAATTAGCCCAAGAAATCATAGTGGTGTTAGACAAGAAAAGATATATATAAAGCAGAAAAAGAAAATAAAAACGAAAACCAATTCTCTGGTCCATTCCAAAAGCAAAAGAAGAAGATGCTTCAATAATACACAAAGGCTAAGCGGGTATTGGGTGGAAGTGGAATGAAAAGGGAAAACTAAATAATTACCCGTGCGAAATGCAAAATTCGCTTGATAAGGGGCAAGTCCATTTATGAGAATTCCATCTGGTTGAGGCAAGGGGATCCCTTTATCGAGTGAAACCCTCAAGTCCTTCATTAACAGAGACAAATAAACAAACAAATAGTTTCTTCTGTTACTCTCAACTTATGATGAATGCTCCGCATCTTACTTAATTGTTTGACATAACTACCAGATAAGCACAAACAATAATGTAAGAAATTAATGAATGAACGTACCCTGTAATCTGCATTATACCAGTCTCCTATTAAGACGTCGAACTCTTGGAGGGGACGAGGAAAAGGAAGAGGAATCACAACACGATTATTCACCCGGATGGCACCGTAACCACCGGCTGCCTTCTGAAACAGAACCGAGGGGAAATAGAAGAAGCTTCCGATCTGATCCTTCACCTGGAAACTGTACGTCCAGTTTTGTCCCGGCGGTATCGGGCAGTTCGTTCCTTGTACACCGTCTTGCCATGAATTCTTCCTTTGTTGCACTCCGTTCCTTTTTTTTTTTTTTCAAGTTTGAGGAACAAAAAAAATCAAGAAGAACAAGGGGAAAAGAAAACCCAAACGAGCGTTTCATCTCCATCGTTATAATAAAGAAAAACATGCACAGAAAACTCTTAAAATTTGTGAATACAATGACGTTATATAATTTGAAGTACCATGTGAAAAGGAGAGGCTCCGTCAACTTGTTAAGAACATTAACGTTCACGACATCATTGGTTGTCACGTTCAACACCGGACCCGGGAATTGATCATTGATCACGATCACCTAATAAATAATAATTAATCTCAATTCCCTCACGGTCACGGACGATTAATACATTTTTATGGAAAATAATTAATAACAAATAATATTCATAAAAACTCTTTGGCAGCAAATTAGTAATTGAAAGGATTAAATAACGGATAATTAGATTTTGTGGGGGAAATTAAAAAATTGAAGACCACCTGTTTGGGTACCCCAAGAGGAGACACTTGGGAGTAAGAAACAGTCCAGTCGAAGAAAAGATGTGGAGTGTCAGATTCTACGAACCCAAGTAGTAGAAGAAGTGTCCACGATAGGAAGAACCTCAAGCGTCTGATCGGTTCCATTTTATCAACCAAATGGAACGTAGAGGAGGAATTAATGCAGTTAGAAACCCTACCCTGATTCGAATGCGGAGGAGAAGAGAAACTCTTTTGTGGTAGTATAGTGATTAGTGAGGAAGGGAAGCGCGTCTCTCTCTTTTTTTAGGATCCAAGGCGGCGAAGAAAGTGAAGGGAGTCAGAACTCACAACTCAGCATTCGCAAATCGCAAAGAAGAGAGCGAATAAAGAAGAATGAGTTCGTAGCGGTTAACGAGGAGGAGGAAGAAGCTTCAGTTACAAGATTTGTTTGTTTCTTTAATTTGGCTGTTGTCTGTCTGTCTGATGTCTGAAGGGGAGTTAGGTTGTTCACATATGGATCATGGGAAGGTACGAATAGGAATCAAACGGCTGAGATTGCGGGTGATCGTCATGGCTTACGCGTGTGTAAACTCTACGTCCCTTGAAATAAAGATGATCAAACGCCTTCTTCATCCGCAGGCAGGATACTGGATACATACACCATCCAATTTGTAAAACCTAAAATCTAAAAAGCTCAAGCAGTTACCTTTTTCTTTTTCTTTATTTTTAGTCAAAAAAAAAAAAAATGGCGACGAAAAAAAGCAAAAGAAGTCGGCTAAACTAAACTATTCATCCGCCTCTGATTGAAAGGTAAACCCACTGTCTCGCTGGCGCTGGATACGTGGTCGCACGTGCCTCTGAATACAATTGGGATCGGATGTCGAAAGAAAGCAGATTATCTCCCATTATAATCACCATTTATATAATGGCGAACGTGGTTGTTACAAGTTACAACACTTGCGACCCGTGCTCCTCACGGGTTATATTTCCTTGTCAATTGGTCATTGTAATTTTTTTTTAAATAAATTTTCTTTTCAATTATTCTTGGTGATTGTAATTTTTTAAATAAATTGCAGATTAGTATTTTGTATGGGGGTAGTGTCATTTTACCACCAATAGTTTAAATGTGTTTATGTAATGTCGGAACCTCCGAAAGCTGTCACTTTAAGAGATGACGTTAGACGTTGGTATTTCCTCATTATCTATATACATATATATATATATATATATAATATGATTTAAAACTTTTTAAAATGTTAAAAAAATACCTTTTAAAAGAAGATACTGATTATCATTTATTTTTCTTCCATGTTGAATTAATAGTGGTGAATATAGTCTCAAACCCACCACCAGTCTAGCATATTAATATGCAAATCTGCAATGCCCAGTCTAGGGTACTAATTTGCACCCATAATGAAGCTTAGGTAGGTCGAGTTTGTTAGAGATACAAACACGGAATCAGGGTATTTATGCACCCTGGTTCAGTTTTGTTAGTGTTTGTTTGAAATACATAAATGCAACGATTAGGAGAGAAACCACAACCTTTTGCATCAATTTAAAACAAACAGGATGAGAACAAAAAAGGGTTAGAACTGAGAACCCACTTTGCATCCTTAAACCGAAAAAAGAGTATTTATGCAGAGTATATATTTGTGTTTGTATCACAAACAAACACAAAATTATGGTTTTGTTTACCCAAAAATACTTTTGGTTTTAACTATTGGTTCTATCTTTAACTTAGAACATTCTTTGAATTTGGGCTGGAATAATATATAAATCCATCTCTCAGAAGAGAAAAGATAGGATTGATTTGTGTAGTTTTGTAGGTCCATGCTTTTAGTTTTCAGTCCTAAAATCAGATCTTTATGAGTTAGATTTGTTATAGTGATTGAAGAGCACAAAAACAATAAAAAGTTACTTAGAGTCTATAGTGCGTTGTTCGTTGGCTAGTGGGTTAGGACTACCGTTACTTTGATCATGTCATCAAAGTGATGACGGTATTTCTGAAAGGTTGCTTTCTTAAAAATATTATCAAAACAGAGAAGCACCTGACAATTAGATCTTCATATGTTTGTTTCATCTTCATTTTCTTGTTTCTGCGTTTTGTTGGGTAGTGGATTTCATATAATCTTTCTAATGTGTTGAATAAATCGTGATGATGGTCAGGGGAGATGAGGATGATTGAGGTTGTGTATGCCAAGTATATAGCAAATTGCATTTGTTAATTTGGTCGACTATATGTTCAATCAACAATACTTGGAGACAGTGGTGGATGCAGGACCTTTGATCACAATTGGGCTCTGCTCTTAACAGAGCGCCATTCACACCGATCTCATAGTTATATCTCACCATGTATTAGGAACATCTCCCATGAATAATAACAAATAAGAACGGGAGATATTCTCAATGTGTGACTAGAATATGCCGTGAGGTCGGTGTGAGGAGTAAATCTGGAATCCTTTGATCATTGGGGGCACACCTCTGGCCTCACTCTTAGGCCTTTTAAAACCATGAAGACTGACCTCATTTAAGAAGTCAATTTTTATTTAACCCCTTATTATTTTATTTGTGTGTGGGTAATTGTATAAAGAAAAATTAAATTTCTTCATATACATATAAAAGCATTTTCAAATCTCAGTGGGGCAATTGCCTACATTGGTTCTACATAGATCAGCCACTGATTGAAGAAATACAATGGCTATAAAAGTTATTACAAACCAATACAATTTGGAAATTTTATTATCCACTATAACATCACTTAACGTTGTTTGGACTAAAGTGGCACTTTCTGAAAGTTCAGGTACTACAGTGACATATTTTAAAGTTCAGGTGCTAAAGTGAGACTACTACCAAAGTACAAGGTTTATTGCAATTTGGTGGGTTGAATTATGAGCATTTATTAATGAATTTTGCTTTTTGAGGCTTAAAATAATACTAAAACATCTTTATATATTTACTAAAACCTACTCTATAGTTTGTGCTTTACTAAAATCATCCTATAGTTTTCAATCAACTTACTTAATTGACCATCTATTTAGACAGAAGTGAAAGTAACATTCTTACACTTAGGCCATGTTTGGGAGTGCTTATTTGGGTCGGGACCACACCATTAAGCACTTATTGGTGTTTGGGAAATAAGTTTGAAGCAAGTGCTTATTTTAAAAATAAGGGCTTATTTTAAAAATAAGAGCTTATTTTTTAAGCCCAAATTTCTAACCATTTTTTAAGTGCTTATAAAATAAGCACTTATTCAATTTTTTTTCTTTCAAAATTATCCCTAGTTGAATTTAAAATACCACTTATAAAGCTATCCCTAGTTGAATTTTACAAAATTGCTTTCATGAAAGTTTTTTTATAAAAGTACTTCCGCAAAAGTGCTTTTATAAAAGTACTTTCACAAAAGTGCTTTCATAAAAGTGTTTTTGTAAAAATGCTTTCATAAAAGTCTTTTCATAAAAGTACTTTTATAAAATTGCTTTCATAAACGATGGATAAAATAGTTACAAATACTTATTTAAGTTACAAATAATTATCTGGGTAAGTGATACCCATCTCCTATGTGGGTAAATAACTTTCCCACTTGGGGGGAAAGTTTCCAACACTTAAATAGGACAAAAGTGCCCCTTTTAATAATGAATTTTTATGGTTAAAATGATCATTTCCTTTTTTTACTTGGGAAATAAAAGAACATGGGTAAGTACACTTATTTGGGTAAGTGTTTCCCAGGAAAATCTTACCCAGGTAATTGCATTTACCCAAATAAGTAACTTACCGAAAAGCGAATGGGACCTTAGTGATACCCAAGGAAAATAAATTTTTGTGGACCCCACATAAATCTAAGAAGTACATAAGAGTGTTTCTTGAATGCCAAGGGTGAATTGTGATACAATTATTTCATTTTGTTAATTTCTTTCTATATATAGAGTAGTAGGGGTGCAACCAAGGTTAAGCCTGATTATGCCAACTTAGGCCCAACCCAAGCTTAACCCAACAAGCTTGGGCTGGGTTGGACTTGATAAGGCTAGGCGGATTGGTTGGCTTTGAAAGAACTTATTATATTTTGTGCAACCATTTTTTATTTGGCTTTATAGCCCAATATACGAGTAGATTACTTAGGACCCATGTGTTGTAGGGGCATTGTTAAGTGAAATAGAAGCAAACCTGATAGCTTGATTTTTAAGTTTTATGAAATAATTGTAAATTTTTTATTAATATAGTCATTTTTTAAATGAATATTAAATCTTAATTAAACGGGATTTAAATATTATTAATTATGCCCAAACCCTAATAATAAAATTAATTAATTTTAGAATTAAATTGTTAGTGTTTTTTTAAAATTTATTTTAATTTAGTTGTAATTAATTAGTTTTATTGAAAATTTTGAAATTATTATTTGATAATTAATCTTAAAATTAAAAAATTTAGATTATTCTATTAATTATAAAGTTTTTATTAATGTAATTATTTAAAATTAATTTTAAGTGGATTTTATATCTTAATTAAATGGAATTTAAATATTGTTAAGTCAAAATGTTATTACAATATTATATCCATGTTATAATATTACATTATTTATACATAAATACTAGTATTTATTAATTATAAATTAATATTTTAAAATGATTAATTTTAAATTTTTTAGTTTTTATACATTAATTTAATAAAAAATATAACAAATTTTTAATCATTAAAATATTGGTGAAAGTTAATTATAATTATTATAATATTAATTAATTAATTTAGTTAATTGTAATTGGGTGTAATTAAATATAATGGTTAACTAATATTATTATTAATCGAGAACCTTTTTTAGCGGTGCAAGCAAGATTAACCTAGCCCAATCCCAAATTAACCCAGCCCATAATTTTGCACAGGCTAGGCTTGGATTTTTTGTCCTTGAGTTGGGCCTAGACCCAAAACCCTAAGCATCCCTATTCTTCAAGCTGGGTCAAAGCCTAACCTTTAAATAGAATTACTCCAAACTCAACTTTAGCCTATCCCTACCCCAACAAGAGCTTGGATTGACTACACTCTTAAATACACACATATGTAGATGAATATGTCATAAGTATATACATACATAAGATAGGTGCATTTCGTTGTTTTAAAAAAAACAAAAATAAAATAAAATAAATGATAACGAATTATAATGGGATAACTAGTCAGGACCCATGCACATGCATAAGCAAAAATGAAGATGGGGCTCTATGACATTTCCAATTAAGTGAGAGTGGCCAATTTCCTATCCTCTAGATAAATTTGTATTATTTTTTTGTATCTTAATACTATTTTTTTAATTTTTATTGATTTTTTTTGTATTTTTAGGTAAAATTATAAAAAGAGATCATTGTATAACAATTCTATAAATCACCTTTGTGTTTTGACCCTAACAAAGGCCTCCCATATAGTTTTGAGAAAAAAATGCAAACACCTCCTTTCCCTTGGCTTTTCAATAACAAAGACATTGAAGTTACCAAAATACCCTTACTATTGTTAATGCATTATCAGATACAATTTAAAGTATCAACCTTACCCTTCACTAGTATATTTTGCTAGATAACTTTCAAAGAATAATTCTCCTTTCTTTTCTTGGACAAAGGTAAAATGGCTGAAGTGAAGTAAAATTAATGCATTACATCAACATTTTTTATTTTAAATGCTGATGAGAGAAAGGTATTTACACCTATTTTCAAAACAATAGGGGAGTTTTTTGTTAAGATCAAAACATTGGGGAGTTTCTTAGACTTGTTAGAAAACCTAAGGAGGTTTTTATAATTTTCCTCATTTTCAAATGGAATTTAAATTGATTTCAAGATAATCAAACTATATTTAAAATTAATATTTTTTATTAATTTTTTTAAATAGTAAAAAATGAATTTAATTAAGTATATTAAGTTTTTATTAAATTTAAATTCCTTATCAAAATTGATTAACTATATGAATTTTTATTTTTCATAAGAACTTAAGTTGGTTTTGAATTAGTAAAATTTAATTATAAAACTATTAATTTTGTATTAGTTTTATATTAATTTTAAATTAATATTATTTTTAACTTATCTTATTCCTTTACTTAATTAAATTCTTTTTATTATATTAATAAAAACATTTATATCAATAATAATAATTAATAATTATTTTTATTTTATTTAAGTAGCTTACTAAATTATTTTTATTATGGTTATTAAATTTTTATTATTTTAAATGGAATAATATAAATGGACTATAATTTTAGATGGAAGTACATTATTTAGCATAATAGTATATCATTGAATATCTCAATTTTAGTATAATTAATCTTTACTAATAGTTATAGTTTAATGCAAATATATATATACTAGATAATGGTTTTGTTTTTAAATTACTTTTCAAAATAATTTTTTATACTATTAAAATTAATATTGTGGATTTAATTACAAGAATTTAATGATGAGAAAAATATATCTTAAATATAGGATTTAATGAGAGAGAATAGGAAAATACTTTTATTTCCAATTGGTTTTAAATTTTATATTTATACTATTAAAATTAATATTTCATTTCTTATTTATCATACTTATTATTGTTTA
>NW_010729142.1:2882920-2960406 GCF_000365185.1 Nelumbo nucifera | reverse complement strand
ACCCGGTGAGATCACTCCGAAGCTCAAGTTAGTATTCTCTCAAAGGCAAGATAAAACCAGATGGCGCAAAGTTCACATACCTTGTCCTCGGGGGGTAGAGAGCCTTTTTGAACCACTTCGCGCACTCACTCCTAGGCTCTTGTCAGGTCGGGTATGATTACTTCTATGCTTCTGCCAGTTCGGGTGTCATCACTTCTGCTGGGACAGAACCGCCACTGCTCTTTGTCGGAGCCGTCTCTGTGACTGGAGATGGCGGTGGTAGGTGGCGGTGGCAGGTGGCTGTTGGAGTGCGGCTGTCAAGCGTCAGATCCCAAGTCAGTCAGGTGCGCTGCCCCTGGATACGGACTCTTTCGGTGTCAGGTCTTGTGTGGTTTGCCTAGTTCGGCGTCCTGGGGGCGAAGTGCTGGAGTGGTGTGCGAGGTGAAGTCTTGAGTTCGGACAGAGGTGTGGCCCGAACTACCGTGGGGCAGGCCAATTCGGGTTGTTGCCCTTTGTGTTTGTAAGGCTCGGGGCCTAAGGGAGAGCTCGGGCTCCTTACTGGGACTTCGGGCTCATTGCAGGGAGTTCGGACCGCTAGTTCCTCCTTTCGGAGCTCGCGCCTTGGCGAGCTGTTGCCTTTGCCACGTGTTGAGTGGTTACAAGTTCGGGCCAAATCTTCCTTCATCAGAAACGAAGGATAGAAAAACAATAGAGGATGTAAGGAGGATGAAGAACTGAAACAAAGGAACAGAAACATTAGAGAGGAGTGGGAAAAGGAGAGAAGGGGAGAAGAGAAATAAGAGGACTAGAGAGAACAAGGAGGAAAAGAAAAGGGAGATGGGGGGCTCCCAATGAGAGAGAGAGAGAGAAGAAACCTCTGGAAAACCTATTCTGATTTATTTTAGTTTCACTGTGTCAGCTTTTACTTTATTTAGTTTGTTTTGTATCTTCATTTGCATTCTTCTCGTTTGAACTATCATGCATGTGTATCTGTGCAAGAGGGCTCTCACGAGGTTCTTCACACGAGTACCACTGCTCTCTCCCTTCTCACATGTGTGATATTATTTTGTTTTAATTATAAAAGCAACCCTTAATGTTTTTTTGAAGGCTTAAAGCATATTTCATTCATTCAATAAATTGGTTGAAGAACAAAATATAGAAACGGATGAAGGAAAACCGAAAGAACTTCTACAACCCAACAAATGTGAATAAAAATCACCAACAAAAATAGACAAGCACATCTCCAATCGACATGTTGATATAGCCACATGTTGGGCTATTAAATTCTTTTTCATTATTCCCTATTTACAAAGAAATTTATAATTGACAAATGGAGACAGTAATAGTCATTTACCGTGTTATTAATGTGTTTGCCTAGAGAGATTTTATTCCCCTAACTTGAACTAATTTCTTCTACCCAATTTTCCCTCTATTTTCTCCTACCCTCATCCGTTTCTCTAAACCCAAATTGGTAAGCCCCTATATTTCAATTTCTATTTAAATCCTTCCTTAATGGCTGCCTACACATATGCCTTTGTAAATGGATCATTACAAGTTGATATGTTTAGCTCTCTTAAATGTGTAAACACTCTCAAATGAATATGTTCTAACGCTTTTTCCAAAGCCAAGCTAATTTTTATGAGCATTTAATTTGTTTTTTTTTAGATTATTGGTTAACCTCACAAATACTTCTCTCCAATTGCTCAATTATGCTCTCCATACAATAGGGGTTTAATTTTCAACTTTTCATGGTAGAATATGTATTTTGATTTCACCCGATTCAACTATCATCAATTTCTACATGCTCTCGGGATTGCATGGGTTTCTCGCTAGTATGTATATATATATATATATATATATATAATATAGCAAGACAGTCCACGCTCCTTGCTCCAAACCCCCTTCTTAATTTCCTGTTTTTTTTAATTTTTAATTTTTTAATTCCATATAATTACATGTTAAACCATTAAGGAAATAACATACGCCTAATTATTTCTAACAACCATAATGAAGGTGGGATTTGTTTTTCTAATGTTTAGCCAATTGGCACCACTTCCCCCACTTTCTCCTAAATTGTCTCTAATTCCTATTTATCTCCTAAATTATGTCTTACTCCTATTTATCTCTTAAATTATCTCTAATTTAATAAAGAGATTATCTCCTAAACTATTTCTAATTCCTATTTATTCTCTCTCCCACTTTTTATCTAAATCTATCTAAAGGCAGTTTCAATTAAAAATTTTCAGAATTATTTAAATATTATAACGAAATTATATACTAACTTTAAAATATTTATTCAAAAYACAAAAATTAATTATAATAGATTTTAGAATATTCATATTATTAATAATTCTATATTTTTACAAAATTCATCATGAAATTATGTAGTAACAATATAAATTATAATTTTATGAATTATTCAAAATAAATGTTATTCAAACAATAAGAAATTAACATTAAAAAATAAAATATTATTTTAATATTTTAACAACTAAATATCTTAAATAAAAAACATTAAAAATATACATAGTAACTTTTAAAATAAATAGAATTCAAATCCTGAAAAAGGATTTAAATATTTTAGATATTATTTAAATATTTAAATAACAAAATATTTAACATGACTAAATTTTAAATAGTTAAAATAAAGAAATTATGTAATAAATTAAAAAAAATCTTAATAGTAGAAAAATTATTATAATAGATTTCATATATTCAAATTAATAATAATTTAATATTTAAAAAAAAATCATAACGAATTATGTAATAATAGTACTAATTATAATTTTATGGATTATTAAATTCAACAAATAATTAATATCTTAAAAATTTAAATAATTGAATAATGTTGTAAATAACTAATTTCACTTTTATCAATTAATAATTATAGAAAATAACTTTCAAAAAAGTAATATTTATTAGTAATAACTTTTCAATAACAGTGTGTATTCATTATATGTTTATATATATATATATATTACAATTAATATTTATTGTATTTTTAGTAATTATTTATTTTATTTTTTCATAAATATGTTTTCAATAATAATTGATAAATCAATTTTTGTTTTGTTATTTAATAGAAAATTTTCAATAATCATTGGAGATTAAGAAACTATTATTTAACTTTTGAATATTTATTAGAGATTAAACTATTATTTAGATTACACTATTTATTGACTAATTTAATATATTTTCAATATTTATTATATTTTTGTGACTTTGTATTTTTATTAGATATCTATTGTATTTCCATTATAAATTTATTTTCAATAATTGTGTATTTTTGCTATAAATTTTCAATAATTATTGGAGATTAAACTATTGTTGTTTATTAGAGATTAGACTATTAATTTAGTTGAAAATAGGAGTGTTCAAGGATTGGTTCAGTTCAGTTGAAGGTTGTTTCGCCAACCAATTCAACCTGGTCAGGTTGGGAGTTTGTCACCTGAAACTGACTGACCGTTAGTGAAAACCTGCCAACTTGGGTCGAGTTCAAATGGGTTAGTTATTAAAAAGTTAAAATATAAAATAATTATATACTCTTATGTATTTCTATTGTTTATCTTTCGCTTAATAAAACTTGTGCATCGCACGAGTCCCTGCTAATACACACACACACACACACACACACGGAAACTCGATGATCTAGAAAATTTTTTCCTTTTTATTTTTTTATTCCATGTCATTTTTTAAACAACTAATGAGATGTTTGCCTTTCCCATAAAAAATTTACCTATAATTTCTCTCTCTCTTTCTCTCCCCACACGTCCCAATAACCTAAATAATATAATCTCCTAAAATTTCTCCTAAACTACCTCCCCATTATCCCCCACTTTCTTATAAATGATCTCTGATTCCTATTTATCCTCTCCCTACTTTTAATCTATATCTACCTAAAGAAAGTGATGAATTAAAAAATTTAAAAATTCTAAAAAAATTATATAATAAATTTTAAATATTTATTCAAAACATAAAAATAAGTATAATCAATTTAATAATGTTAATATTATTAATAATTTTATATTTTTACAAAATACATCACAAAATTATGTACTAACAATATAAATTAGGGTTTTATGGATTGTTCAATTTAAATGTTATTCAAATAATAAAAATTTAACAGTAAAAGGTATAAATATTTCAAGAACTAAATATCTTAAATAACAAAATATTCAAAATAGCTAAGTGATTATATAACTAAATATTTAATATTATGTAATAACTTTAATAGAAATAAAATTCAAATAACGAAAATTTTTAAATATTTTATATATTATTTAAATAATTAAATAACTAAATATTTTAACTAACGAAATATAACATATCTAGATTTTAAACAGTTGAAATAATGTAATTATGTAATAAATTTAAAAATTTTCTTAAAACTAGAAAAATAATTATAACATAATATTTAAATTAATAATAATTTAACATTTTACAAAATTAATAACGAAAATTATGTAATAATAGTATAAATTATAATTTTATGGATTATTAAATTCAATAAATAATTAATATTTTCAAATTTAAATAATGAGATTATTGAAATAACTAAATAATATTGGAAAACAATTAATTTCACTTATATTAATTAACAATTCTATAAAATAACTTTCAAACAATAATATTTATTAATAATAATTTTAAAATCATAACCTATATTATTATATTTTAATATATAACTAAAATTAAAAATATTGTATTTTAATTAATTATTTTTTGTTTTTTTATAAATATATTTTCAATAATTATGTGTAAATCTATTTTTGTTTTCTATTTAATAGAAAATTTTCAAAAATTATTGTATATTAAACTATTGTTGTTTAGATTTTTAAGTTTAATTGATTACACTTATTGTATTTATTGTATTTTTGTTATAATTTATTGATTAATATTTATTAAAGATGAAACTATTATTTGATATTACACTATTTATTTACTAATTTAATATATTTTTAGTATTTATTGTATCTTTGTAATTATTGTATTTCATTATCAATATATTTTCAATAATTGTGTATTTTTATAATAACTTTTCAATAATTATTGGAAATTAAACTATTATTATTTATAAGAGACATTATTAAACTATTAATTTAGCTAAATTTTTGAGTGCTCATGGTTAGGTTTTGTTTGGTATTAGGCTGGCTGGCCAACCAAATCAACTTGGTCAAGTTGGAGAGTTGGTCACCCGTAGCCGACTGACCATTAGTGAAAACTTAACAACTTGGGTTGTATCAATTTGGGTTGTTTTTTTCGATTTGGTTGGTCGGTTTAAAAGATTTAAACTTAAAATATTAAATTTAAATTAAAAAATTATAGTGGCATTTTTAAAAAAATAAAGTTTAAAAATAAAATTTCTGCTATAAAATATTTTAGACTAAGAAATATGAGAATTTTTCCACTTTTCCATACTAAAAAAATTATATGTATGTATGTATGTATGTATGTATGTATGTATGTATGTATGTATGTATGTATGTATGTATGTATATGGATAGGTTGTTTGATTTTGGTTGATTTACAAATGGCCAAAGCGAAATTGATCCAACCTAGTTAGGTTGGTCGGTTTCATCATTTTGATGAACAACCCTAGTTGAAAGTTATTATTATTATTATTATTATTATTATTGTATTGTATTGTAAAATAATTATTAAAAGTATTATATAGAACATAAGTATTTAAATAACTAAATATTTACCATAAGTAGATTTTAAATAATTAAAAGAAAGAAATTTCGTAATAAATTTCAAAAATATTTTGAAAAGTAGAAAAATAATTATAACACAATATTGAAATTAATAATAATGTAATATTTTTACATAATATTGTAAATAACTAATTTCACTTATATCAAGTAATAATTTGAGAAAATAACTCTTAAAAAGATTAATGTTTATTAATAATAATTTTAAACTCTTAATCTGTATTTATTATATAATTATATATACTAAAATTAATATTTATTGTATTTTAGTAATTATTAATTGTTTTTTATGATAAATGTATTTTTAATGATTATGTATAAATTTGTTTGTTTTGTTATTTAACAATAAACTTTCAATAATTATTGGTGATTAAACTACTATTATTGAAATTTTTAAATTTAATTTATTGTATTTTTGTTATAACTTATTGATTAATATTTATTAGAGGTTAAACTATTATTCGAGATTATACTATTTATTGATTAAGTTAATATATTTTTAGTACTTATTGTATTTTTGTAATTATTATATTTTTCATTATCAATATGTTTTCAATAATTGTGTATTTTCGTTATAAATTTTCAATAATTAATGGAGATTAAACTATTGTTATTTATCAGAGATGAGACTACTAATTTAGCTGAAATTATTAGTGTTCATGAGTTGGTTCGGTTTAGTCATATGCTTTTTCACCAACCAAATTGACATGGTCAGGTTGGGGAGTTGGTTAACTGAAACCGACTAACCTTTTGTGAAAACCGACCCACTCAAGTTGTATCGATTTGGGTCAATTTTTTGGTTTGGTTAGTTGGTTCAAAAGATTTATAGTTAAAAATTAAATTTAATTTTAAAAATTAAAGTGCAATTATTAAAAAATAAATTTAAAAATTAGATTTATGATATAAAACATTTTAAACTAAGAAATATAGAAAAATTCCCACTTTTCCATATTAAAAATTATATTTAAAAATATATAATATTAATATATGTCCATGGTTAGGTCGTTCGATTTTGGTTGGTTTACAAATGGCCAAAGTGAAACTGATCCAACTTGGTCGAATTGGAAAACTTTTGAACCAAAGCCGACCTAAAATACTAGAATACTGACCAACTCAAGTCGAGTTGATCGGGCCAAATCACCCTTTTTATACGGGGTGTTTTAGTAAATGATCCTTTCTATTATTTAGCTTTCGTTTAATAAATCTCATGCATCACAAAGGTCCTCGCTAGTATATATTAAAACAAGGAAGTCTAGAAAAAATTTCCTTTTTATGAATTTTTAAAATTTTTAATCCATGTCATTTCGAAACTATCAATTAGAAGCTCTACTTTCCCCAAAAAATCTTCCTAAAATCTCTCTCTCTCTCTCTCTCTCTCTCTCTCTCTCCCCACACACGTTTCAATGACCTAAATAATCTAATATCCTAAAATTTCTCCTAAACAACCTCCCCCACTATCCTCAACTTTCTCCAAGTTATCTCTAATTTAGTAGAGAATTTCTCTCATAAATTATCTCTAATTCTTATTTATCTTCTCCCCCACTTTTATCTGCATCTATCTAAAGAAAGTTTGAATTGAAAAAATTAAGAATTATTTAAATATTCTAACAAAATTATATAATAACTTTAAAATATTTATTAAAAATACAAAAAATAATTATAATTGATTTAATAGTATTCATATTAATAATAATTATATTTTTGCAAAATTCATCACGAAATTAGGTACAAACAATATAAATTATGATTTTTGGATTATTCAATCTAAATGTTATTCAAATAATAAAAATCTAACATTAAAAATGAAATATTATTTAAATATTTCAATAACTAAATATCTTAAATAACAAAATATTAAAATTAACATTTTAAATCAATTAATAATATAATTTAAATAGTCACCGAATATTTTTAAATATAATAAATAGATTAAAATTTTAAATATTTACTTAAATAACTAAATATTTTAAATAACAAAATTTTTAACAAAACTAGATTTTAAATAGTTAAAATAACAAAATTATGTATTTAATAGTACTATAATTTTATGGATTTATTAAATTCAATAAGTAATTAATATTTTAAAATTTAAATAATGATATTATTTTTATAAATAAATAATATTGTAAATAACTAGTTTCATTTATACCAATTAATAATTCTAGAAAATATCTTTCAAAAAATTATTGTTTATTAATAATAATTTTAAAAACTTATTCTTTATTTATTATATATTTATCTATACAAAAATTAAATTTTATTGTATTTCAGTAATTATTTATTGTTTTTTATGATAAATGTATTATCGATAATTATGTGTAAATCTATTTTTGTTTTGTTATTTAGTAGAAAATTTTCAATAATTATTGGAGTTTAAACTACTGTTGTTTAACTTTTTAAATTTAATTTATTATGTATTTTTGCTATAAATTTTTAATAATTATTGGAGATTAAACTATTGTTCACGGGTTGGTTCAATTCAGTTGTAAGTTGTTTGGTCAACCAAATTGACTTGGTTAGGTTGGGGGGTTGGTCACTTAGATTATATCGATTTGGGTCAAATTGTGGTTTGGTTGGTCGGTTCAATAGATTTGAACTTGTCAGTTTCATTAGTTTGAATATTTGATAAGCAACCCTATCTAAAAATTAATTATTGTTATTTTTGTATTGTAAAAAAAATTATTAAAAATAGTGTATAAAATATAAATGACTACTAATTATTATATGAAACAATTGTATACTTTTACATATTTCTATCGAGATATCATCATCGATCTTAACCCACTTCCTTTTATTGGCGCCAAAAGAATTTAAACCCTGCTCAAAATGGGACTGATTTTGTGATGGCTTCATCATCATCTCCTTGGATTCCTGCATTGCTCTGTTTGTTGACCAGACTCCAGAGTAGATTAACGTTATAACATATGCATAGTAAGCTTTCTAATCTTTCCAACCATAAAATCAATTCTGAAATGTTTTTATTCTGTTTGCTTTTCTTTCCGAAGTCCGAACCATTCCAGAGCAAAATCAGGCATTCTGCCAACCAAGCCTGGGAGAAGCTGATTAACAATTCATTGACTAGGTGTAAGTTCTAAACCGACTGCAACCTTCCAGGCCGGAGATACAAAGATCTGTATATGCAGTTTCATCTAGTTCAGGCCAAAGATAAGATGATAGTTTTTTAATAGATTATTTAAGAAACCATAGCTTTCTGATTTATTTTAAGAGATGGAGAGATGGGGAGATGCTGATTTGGATATTACTTACTGATGAGGGATGATTTGACCCAACCTATGAAGCGTTGATACGTAGGCACCAACTTAGCATGAGCGACAACTTAGCATTGAAGCCCGGAGCGACCAAGTGACGGGCCCCCGAAGCAGTCCGCTACGTTACAGCTCACGAGGGGAGGAGTCCGCCGCAAGGCGAACTCCGGGTTCCCCGTGCTATCTTGGAAGAGATCCCTCGAGGCAACTGTAGCTCGCGAGCTAAAGTTGTTAGCTCGCCCGAGCTCCCTAATAGAAATCATTCCGAGGACCAATTCCACTAAGGCAATCTTGGAGTATCCCAAGCTCGCTACGAGATAGCTCGCGAACGAGCCATGCTGGCGCCCTCCAGGAAGCTTCCGACTAACAGACCATACCGGTCAAACTGCGCCATATCCTCTACTGACGGCGCAGTCCTAGTCCTTCTGACAGTCTGCATCCACGTCTCTCAACAGGCGAAGGCGTGCCTGCCACTCTGGAAACGTGTCACTCACCCGGGCGAAGCGTACACTACAACGACCACTTGCGCAGCCCTGGCAGGTAACGGCTGTGGCAGAAGCCCAGTGGCGGTTATGCCCGACCTAATGCGAGTGTCCCTATAAAAGCCCTTTGGATAGAAGGGAAACTTCTTCTGAAAAAATCTTCGACCTCCTGAACATAGTGATAACGCACCATCCTCACTCTTAGCATTCGTTCTCCTTTCGCTTCTTGCACACAGTACTAACTTAAGCATCGGAGCGTCTCCGTTGGGAAACCCTTCGGGAGTTCTTCCTTTTTTTTCTCATCTCAGGTACCTCTCAGGAGTCACGTGAGCGCTAGGTAGGAGTGACCAAACCGTGCTACATCACTTACATTTGTAGCCGATTAGCTAATAGAAAAATAGAGGGAAATACGAGGATACATGGATTTACAATACCTCCCTTAATTATAAACTAATCTTTGTAACAATGAGGATATTTTAGTGTAAAATGTTTACGAAAAATAAGGATTTGTGAAAACTTAGGACTTACGGGTGCCCGATTTTAAAATTTTGCACTGCATTGGGCCTGGGTTTTCGGGCTGGGCCCTTGTACCGTACAGCTCAATACCATTATAATATTTAAGGGGGCCAATTTGTATGGTTTCTAAGAAAACAAAAACCAGCCACATCAGCAAAAAGTATCGTTTTACTGACCAGGCAGTAGTTTTTCTAGAAAACACATTGGTGAACACCCCCATAATCACTAAATACGATAGAACATAATTTATTAAAATCAAAATCTAGGGTTTACTTTCTAAAAAAAAAAAAAAATCTAGGGTTTAATTGCAAATAAGTTGGAGAAAAGTAAGTAAAGTAAGAAATGATTAGTAAACTTATGTCATATAATTATAAGACGAAAGATGTGTTAGTGCATCTTGTGAATTTTGAACATCCCGAACACCATTTTATGTTGTTCCAATGGCTTTAATTTGATGCTATCACCTTGGGTTTAATTTGGAACCCAGATTTTCTACTCACTCTCTACCCGCACCCTATCTACAGTACATTGCAGCAACACATCTTACAATAGAAAATGACGCAATTCAAAATGGGTAAAGTGCAGTGCTAGGAAATCTGATTTGCTTAATTTGGCTCCAGACCTCACCAATGCCCAAAAAGCCTGTACACAATAGGGCTGCAATTAGGGAAAATGACCATTAGGACCCAATAGCGCTGCAATTAACTTGGGCTGGGTTAGCTCTAATCCAACCTGAACCCAGTTCAAAAAAAATTAAGATTGGATTGAAGTTTGAGTTAGGGTTAGGATTGAAAGTATAAACCCAATTTAACTTAGGATTAAGTTTGGGTCGAGGATTTGACCAACCTCCAAGCAGAACCCAATTTGCATGTATAAATATATAGCTATGTATTTATGTATTTAAGTACTTTGTATATGTATTTCATTATTCATGAATGCATGTACAATTATGTATTTTTTTTTCATTGTGGGTATGTAGCTATCTATGCATTTATGTATATACATATTTACCTATCTATATATGTATGTATGCATGTATATTTTATGTCAAGAAATTTTAATTTAAAGGCAACTTTTTCACTGAGACATAATAATGCTAACATGAAGCCCATGGAATCTAAGAAATAAGTATATTTGGCAAAATGAAGCAGAGAAGTCGAACCCAACCTGATCTTAAAACCAACTAAACTTTTAGGGTTGGGGATTCAACAACTTGGGTTGGATTAGGGTTGACCTCAACCCGTCTTAACCTGGCCAGGGCAAGTTATATAATTTTTATTTTTTGGTTTACAATTATGGAAATGTTATAATAAGTCAATTGCATTGTAGAGGTTCACAATATAAACAATACAAATATTATAGAAAAATAGAAAAATGCATAAATGATATGAGGGATGAGAGGACAGCCATATCTTTAGGTTATAGGCTTTGTGGCAACTCCCAAATCTTGCAAGTATATAGCTTTATTAGAAAATTAGAGGACTTTTTTCTACCGTATCGTAACTGTATCGGGCATGTATTGGTGGGGTATCAATTGATACACTACAAAAAAGTTGATTGTGCAGAAGTGGCAAGGCATCATTTCTCTCCATACTAGGCAACTAGTATAGTTGTAAATCATCTTGTTCTCACTTCCTACTTCACCATTACCGTGGTTGTTTAGAGTCTATATATACTGAAGGATATGGATCTGCTGACCACAACACATTGTTGGTTAATATTCATCTAATCACAAATCAAGAATATAGGAAATATAAAATATAAGAAATATTCTCAATGTGTTGTTGGGTGAACGTGATGAGCAATATGTAGGGATTAGCATATCATAACTTTGGACTGAGCGACTGACACTACAAAAATAAATGACTTTTAGCAACAATAAAAAATCGTTGCCAAAGGTAAAGAAACAGTTGCCAATTGATTTACTGATGCTAACAAAGTTGTGGTTAAAAATATTTAGCAAAATAGTTTCTTTAGCAATTGCTTTGGGAAAAATAATTTTGTGCAACAGCTAGTCTGGATTGTTGGCAAAAGCTTTATTTCAACAAAAATTAACTAACATTATTGCCCATAGGACTTTTTAGGAACACTTTATTACATATTGTCTAATAGTCCATTTGAAACAATCATATGAGTATTTTTTTTCTTATAACTATTTTAAGCAACAACCGTTGTGGACTGTTGTTGATTGTTGCTAAATGTCAATAAAAAATAATTCAGTACTTTAAATAACAGTTGTTGATTGTTGTCAATAATCATTTTATTATTTCCATTAATTTATCGAATTGTTGCAAATAATGTATAGCCTATTGTTTAAGAATTATTCAGTTGTAGCCAAAGAGAAAAAATAAAGACATGAACGATGGAAATAGGAATGAAGATCCTCTTTGCTAGCAAGGTTTTAAATTTCAATACGATACATCTGATACGAGGCGTATTGTAATGCATCTTTAAAGTTCAATATGAGATATGGTGGACAATCAATGGTATTGTCTTTCTCTACCATATCATATCCATATCGAGCAGGTATCAAGGGTGTATTAGTGGCATATCGAGCATATTGGTCGATACACTACAAAAAAGATACAGACAAACAACTAAAAAATGAGACATAATAAGCTTTCTTTCACCCCCAAGAAACAAGTGTGAATCATCAATGTTTTTGAAGACTTTTCAAGTTTTGAAAATATTACAAAAATAAGTAAGTTTTTCAAATTTTCATATTATATTATAATTTCTTTTATTGTTTTTTTTTTTGCTTGAACGCTTAAAAATGTTCAAATCCATGTTGATCTACATTTATTATGTTAAAATCTCTTTATTTTTGTGTTATGAGTAGATCTATGAAAATTTTATGAAGAGATTTTGGAAAAATAGAAAATAACAAAAAAATGAAAATGTATTTCTTTTATTTGCCTATAATGACTTAGGCCCTGTTTGTTTGCTCTAAAGTCTGACATCTGAAAGTGCAATAACTACATTAAGAGGTATATTGGTATTGGTGAACTTTTCTTTCCTCTGAACTTTAAATGCAGAGAATGTTGTTCTGAATTCTGAATTCTGAAAATGATCAAATATCCATTTTGACCCCATATATGAGAGTTTTTGTTTGTCTTTTTGGGGGTATCATTAAAAAATAAAAAGTTGTATGATTGCACTTTAAGAGATAAGAGGAAACGAACAAACATTTTTCTCTTAAAGCTAAAAGATTCCTCTTAAGAGATAAGAGTTAAGAGGAAATGAATAGGCCCTTAATATGTTTTAGATTTATGGATTATCTATCATGCCCATGGAGTAAATAATAGTTAATTATATTTTATGATCTAATCACAAGGATTGAATGTATTTTAAATCTATGGATGATCTATCATATGTACAAAGCAGTTGAAAACTTTTCTTTAATAATTATTATTTTTTGAATATGTTGTATAATGTTTATTTATTTTAAAGTAAATAGATAATAGTTATTTAAATAAAAAATAATTAGTAATTATATTTTTACTTAGAAGTTGTGCCAATGCATGTTTTATGGTTGGATAGGGTAAGTGGATTATTTCCATCCCTTAAAACTTAAGAATTATAATTTATAAATTATAGTTAAATGTAGTGTTTTGTAATAAAATTATAATTGACTATGATGTATTTCTTCATAAAACCATTAAATATATATATATATATATATATATATATATATGTATATATACCTTAATAACACCTTATATTTAATATTATTGATATATTTTTAAAATTTATTAAAATATTTATAGTGCTTTCACATATATCTTAATTTTTCCCTGATACACATACATATTAAAAAGTATATATCTTAATATATTTCTTAAAATTGTCTTTTCGATATACTTATTTCCAATACTTTGAAGCTTACCTGCCGGTTAGCTAAATAATGACCAACCGTATCTTTACCTTCACAAATAAAAGTTAACATTCAATGAATTTGGATCTTGAATGCCGACTAAAGATATTTGTTACATCAATATGAAGGAATTAACTGATAACCGTCCAAGTTGCCGCTCTCCGACCTTATCCAAATTAGTATATTTCCGTGAACATCATGGAATACTGTCCCAGATGTCAGTAGCTCATGTTCCCAACTTTGCTTTTGAATAGGACACCTAGCTTGCTGGCACAGAATTATCCTAAGTAGCGTTGAATTGTCTAATCTAATTCATCCTGCAGGAGTTTACATCTCTGCCTCACAAAGGGCCGCCCCATAATACATTTTCGCTGTGTATTAAAAATATAGTTATCGGGGCCGATATTATCATCGGGTGATGTTTTGAATTTAAATTCTGAGCGATACAATCATACAATATCGGTTTTTTTTTTTCTTTTTTCGCTGAAAGTTGTGGCCAATAGAAGATATAAAACCCTTAAGTTTAATTGGCGGGTATGAGTCCTTTCAACTTGCCTTAAGCAAGGGCCACTACGACAAAGACATGGATTGGATCTTTGATTTTTTTTTTTTTTCTTTTTTTTTCCCGCTGATAGGGACCCATTTCATTTCCTGGATGGATCAGCCCGCCACCCCCGGCTTTTAAAATTTTCCAATTCGAGGGTTGGTTATTACTTTTCAACCAGCTGTTTGTTTTAATTATTATCTATAGAATGGGTCAAAGGAACCCTACCTAGCCCAACCCTTTCATTTTAGTTATGCTTTCAGGTGAGGAGTGAAACTGATGAAACTGAAAGGTGGAATAAAATAAAAGGGGTTCAAGTTTGCAACATAGATCTTGTTTACCACTGTGTATATTATATCTACAGGCTTCAAGTTTGCAAGAAAGCAACTGCTATGTGATGCTGGGCTCGTACTAACGTGACATTGGACGTGATCTTTGAACTTGGGTAAAATATTACTTTATAGAGTTTATGTTGGCTCATTAATTCCATGAAGGATAAAATAAAAAGTAAAATTTCCAGCTTAATTTGAAATTAATAAAGCTGATTATATTCCATGACTAGGGTGGAAAAATGGTTGCGTCGTTCATGGAATGAATGAATGAATTTCCTTTATATTTTAACTATACATAGACATCAAGGCCAACGCACTACTTGATCGATTGATAGAGTCCTTAATTACACAGCTATAGCCATATGTAATTCAAGTTTATATTAGAATAGTGCATGTTAAATACGTATGTGGTGTGGGATGAACGCGCACTAGCTGTTGAAGTGTGTTTGAATTGAACTAATGACCTCAATAAAAGATTATTAAGAAACCCATCGATCGATATCAGAGGGCAGGTTTTTTAGCGCTCCTAGTCATGCGCGTGTGACCCTTGGTTCCTTAGAAAGCTAGCCATCATATATAGAACCTTCAATTCAATTCATTGTTCCTTTTTTGTAGTTAATTAGAGAGAAAGGGGCCAGTAGAGGAGGAGGCCGGAGGGTCATGCATATATATATATATATAGGTCCAACACGTTGTACGTTGTGTGACTTTTGTCTCCTCCGTTCAAAATTCAAATAATTAAGCTTATACATTAGAAAGCTGGAAACTTTAATTAACCTGTCATATGAATGCAATTTTGTCCTATGTAAAGAGAAAGATGAGGAGAAGATTTGTTTGGCTCTTATGTGATGTTTGAGATTATGAAGGGAATTTATATCTGAACAATAAACAAATTAATTAAAAATCCCTATACTACATAAGAAGAGAGGGCAGACATGGATGGATTCCATCAACTTTAATTGATGGCAACTTTAACTTTGTTTCTTATTTACCGTCCATAATTTCATTGTCAATCTGAGGTAGACCACCCTTTGACGTGGGATCATCTCAATGGTTGGTATGAGAAAGTACTAGTGTGGATTTATAGAGCAGAGCAGCCGAGGTGAAGTGGGAGTGGGAGCGAGGTGTGCCTGCTTCTACAGTTATACTTATATGGTCAAGTTTGACTACCCAAATCCCATCACTGATCCAAAACTAAAGTAAAGTGCACACTGGATGATGACGTTGATAAGGTGGGTTGAATAAAAATAGTTTAAATACACACACTGATCCGTGTATGACACTCACACATATCCTGCAATTTAGCGTGACTCTCTCTCTCACTTCACCACATTTATGGACAACTGTATTACACTGATTAATTGTGCTTAATTAATTACCACCAGATCGATCCGGACTCTTGTTCATACTTATCCAAATTCATAGCGCCGTAGCCTGTAGCTGATTGATTGGATAGTTAATTTGGAAAACGACGTTACTGGTTAATTGTAACTCTGCTTATCTATTAATTGATCTCCAAAGTGCAAAAGAAATAAATACCAACTCATAAAAGTGAAAAAGGCAATAGAGATGGTCACTCAGCCTCCCTCTGAATATATATATATATATATATATAGTGCATCCTACTCTGTCCTCCATCACTTAATTCCTTGGGTAAAAATGTATCATGTGTAACATCAGATAGAAAGAAAAACATATACTTTTGTCAATGAATATGTTGAATTAATAGTGGATGGTGGATGGATGATTCAATTGCATGCATCAACCACGTCAGTGAGATGTTTGATTATGAAGAGAAGAGAGACGACTCATCCCACCAAATTGTGGATTCCAACTCTCTACAAATCCAAAGCCCATCAATATACGGTTGCATACAGAGCACGCATCTTTTTCATTAAGTCATCACGCAATTGAGTTTTCCACTAGCTTAATAATCTATTACCTTTTTCTTTTCTTAATTAATTTACTATGCACATAATCTAATACGTTTTGAAAACGTACTCTACATGACATGCGTGACAGTGATGCCCTTACTTCTTCAACCCACCAGCATTATCAACTCCCACATTTTGTCGCTCAGTTTGTAAGAAGTATAAATGCAAATATATATAATATAAATACATATAAAATAATACAAGACACAATGTTGTGCATTCTATATATTTATATTTGTACTTCTTCCAAATTAAGCTTAAGTTAACCATATTAAATACATTTCTATACGGTGTATGTTTATTTTATATCACCTGAGATGTTACTAAGTAATATTTAGATATATAGAGCCAAGGAAATTAATAAGACAATTATGGAGTGGTTTTTGGTTAAATTAATCCATATGGACCATATCAACAGCTGATAGGTTCGGCATTTCAGCCGGCCTGCAGGGGTTTTAAATTGCTGCTGAAACACATGTATGGTTCATGTGCTGGGTAGCCCGAAGGGTTGGCTTGGCCCGACTGTTATAAGTTGGGTTTGGTCATAATTTTAGGACTGTGGGCACGGGCTTGGGCCTAAAGCACCAGGCCCACTTTTTTTTCGGTTGGGCTCAGGCTTTTTCAAAGAGCCCCGGTTCGAGTCTGAGCCCGATTTGATACTATATATTAAATAATAAAAATATATTTTATTTAATAATATTTTTCTTTGTTTTTTTTTTCTCTTTTTTTTTCCAAGTAATAGTGAGATGTTTATTATTTTTGAGTTTTGAAGGTTTTTAATATAAATAAAACATTTTTTATTGAATAAAAAAAGAAAAAATTATATTTTCAAATTTCTGGCCGAACTCGAACTCAGGCCTAGGCCTGAGTGTATTCTACTGATACATATACAAAGTCCAACCCGACTATGAACAGGTCTAATGAACACGCTAATGTTCAGTACAGGTGGGGCTCGAATGGCGCCTGCAATTGTGTGTTCATTCATGATAAATAGCCGAGCTCAGTGTGCATAATTTATCTCCAGTTCATCCAGACTCGGTTCAAAGTTCAAACACATACGTTGATGAGCTAAATTGCACACAGAATCTTTTGCTCATCATCAACATCTGCAACTTTATTAGGCTCAGTTTGGACAGAGTACGAATACAACTTTGTAGAGTGCAAAACCTTGTATTTTGTATTATTTTGTATGTATTTGCATTGTATGTATTTATATTCATACTCCTTCCAAACTGAGCCTTAAGTGCAAATGTGACTATCCATGCAGGTTGCAGCCAATAGGCTGTGTTTGGTTTGAAAGAAAAGGTAGGGATTCCTTCCTTTTCCTTCCTTTTCTTTCAAACCGAACATAGACTAAACGATTCCAATTTTACCAACTTTAATCCTTCTTAGAAAGTAACGTAATCGTCGTTTTAAACGTAGTTCCATGGAATTTGTTAAAAAAATGTGCATGTATATTTGCTATATAGCATTAGTATCCTGTTAACCGTAAAGGGGTGTTCTTTTTCTGGATTTGAAGAGAAGAAAAGTTGGTCAATAGGATTTTGATTCTCATTAACCAAGAATCCCAAGTTCTTTTTTCAGCTTTATGTGGGGAGTAGAAAAAGTTTATTTTCCTGTGTATCACATACCCAGGAAAGTGGTACCCATCTCCTAGGTGGATAAACAACTTTCCCACATAGGAAGAAAGTTGTTAACACTTGAATGAAACAAAAATGCCCTTTTTAATAATAGATTTCTATGGCTAAAATGGTCATTGTCTTATTTACCTCGGAAACAAAAGAACATGGGCAAATAACTTACCAAAAAACAAATGAGGCCTAAGTATCATTTGAATGGACTTTGCATTTTTGTACTTTTGAGAGTATGAAAATATAAAATATAAATCATACTTCTTTTTTCATACTTTGATTGTATAATGTTTTTCGATGAAAAATTTTTAAAATAAAAATAAAAATAACACATGCTATTTAGATATAAGAAAATGTAATACATCATATGGTTTATCTAAATGCCATGTGGCATTTATATATATGCTTCATGTTGCATCATATATTCTTCATGCGGTACACAATCAAATGGCATGAGACATTTATATATGCTAATGTGTGCCAATAAATATATTAAAGTGTTATGTATATATTCAAATGCCACATAACATCCATATATCTCATGTGATGCACATGTATTATTAATGTCACATGGCACACATATGTCATTGAATATATTCAAGTGTTATACAACATGTCATTGATGCCAAGTGACACTATTATTGAATACATTCTAGTGCCAAGTGGGTAACTGAATACCAAGGTTTTAAAAACTGACCTCAAAAAGGAACCACTCTAGCTACCGGTTTCTGGGTCAGCAGTTTGACTGTTCGGGTTGTACGGTTCGGACGTTTACATTAGAGCAAGATAGCAAATGCCAAATAGTATATGAGAAACAAAGAATGGACTGGAGGAGTGGAGAAGAGTCTTTTGTCGGTTGAGAAAGAAGAGAAGAAAGAAAGAAAGAAAGGAGAAAGGAAAAGAAGAGAAAGAAAAGGGAGGGAAGAAGAATGAAGAGGAGGAGAATGATTTGACGCTCATTGGCGACGGCGACAACGACGACGAGATGGCGACGGCAATAACAAAGCAGGTGACTGATTTGAGATCTGAGATACAAGTTCTCGGATCTCAGATCTGAGATTGATTTTTCATTTTTTTCTCTGAGAAAAAAATGAAACTTTTTCTCAGATCTCTACAACTTTTTTCTTCTTCTTCTCTCTCTGGATATCAGATTTGAGTTCGTGTCTCAGATGCAGAGTTTCTCCCCACTCTGCAATTTCTCAAACCATGAACCACTGTCCGGGTCAAACGAATTGACGGTTCAACCACCCGGTTCAGCGATTTTCTAACAAAGTCAACGGTTTTTTATCCAAGAGCGGGTCGAGGGTGAAATGGAACCAGTTAGTTAGACGATTTCCAAGCGGAACGGTCCAATCGTTCGGGTCAACGGCGGTTCAAAATCATTGCTAAATACACTCAAATGCCATGTGACATGCATATGGCCACCACATGACATATATGTTAGTTACTGAATACATTCAAGCATCGTGACGTCGACATTCATATATATTGCCACATATCACACACATGTTATTAAATATATTCAAATGTCATATAAGCTATGTGGTGAAGTTTAAATATCATATGTATAATTGATGCTTAGATTTTATAAAATATAAAGTATTTTAAAAGCCTTGATATTTTTATATTTTAAATATGCAAAACAAAAACAAAGAAATCGTGTTTTTCATACTTTCGTTTTTGTCAAAAACATGCAAAAGAGGCACCTCTCCATATGCTTGTTTGGATAAGATATTCTTTTTTTTTTTTTTTCTTTTTTATACTTTGCTGCCAGGATGAAAGATGTTATTCGGGCAATAAACTAGAGACATTGAGAAGACAATGATTTATTGAGAGATTTTTTGTTAATGTATTCACAAAAAGAGTCGTATTCTACATAAACCTGTTGTTCTTATAGGAATAAGACCCGTAAGTCATGGCGTCAAACATAGTTTTCAAAATCAGACCGGACCGAACGGTCGGATCGGAAAAATTGGGAATCGATTACGTAATTGGTTCCGTTTTTTTTTAAAATTGAATTTTCTTCAAAAATCGTTGATTTAGTCAATAAACCACTGACCTGAACAGTTAACCATTTGAATGGTTTTGACCGTCTTTATGTTTTAATTTTTTTAAAACTTTTTATTAGAATGGACCAACTATAAGTTCATTCTCCGGATCAGTTTTAAAAACCTTGGCGTCAACCCGCAATACCATCTCCCCTACCCAAAACTTAATCTTTATTGGAGCAAGAAAATTGAAAGATTCTACGTTTTAGAACATGTCACGTAGATAAAATTGCAATTAGTCATCTAATATTTGGAGCCACAAGTTTGTAACAATGATTTTTTCCCACTTCATGGGGATACACATTAGCCCATCCCCCAAACCTAATTAATTAAACTCGATTGCATCCCATGGACTCTTTGGTCCACTGTTTACATGATCCCTCCTTCAATTTTTTTGCCATATCGTGCAATGCAAACTATTTTAAAAAAATTAATGTAAACTTGTTATTTAAAACCGTGTTTGGATTGAAAAAAAGTCAGGAAAGGTAGAGAAATTTATATAAAGTTGTATTGGCTTTTTTATCTTTCTCTTTTTTTCCCTACCTTTTCATACTTTTTCTTTCAATCAAATACAGCCTAATGTAAGCTTTTACATTAAGACTCTCAAAAGTAAATATTTTTATTTCAAAAATCAAATAATTTCTTTTTCTCAAATTCAGTATATGTAAGACAAAAGTCATTGGCCTCTAAGACTGCATTTGGCATTGCTTATTTTAAGGACTTACCTCTTTTTTACTGTTAAAAACTCATTGTTCATTTTTCATACTTTATAGGAGCATTTTAACAGCAAAAAGGAGATAAGTCCTTAAAATAAGGAATGACAAATACATTCTGGTATGAGGCTAGAAAATTAAACCCTTGCAAGTTGCAACCCAAGGAGCGGTGTCTCATTAGTAGGTCGAAACTGACAAAGCCCATGAAAATTATTCTCTAGTAATATTCATGGCCTCATGGGAATTAGGGGTGTCAATGGACTGGGTTTGGGTTGGATGACTGGATCTATCTAAATCAAAATCAATTTGAATAGATTGAATGAACCTAAAAGACATTGAATTGGACCAGTTCACACTTAATGGTCCAAAATATTTATTGGATTGGATTGAACCTAGTCCATTTGCATATATTGAATTGGATCAGGTTGAGCTAAAATAAGATAAGAGCGCAGGGGTCAATGGACCAGGTTTCAATTGAACCCAATCTAAATTAAAATCAAATTGAACAATTTGGATGGTTCAAACATTAAACTGGACCAATCCAAAATAGTTCAAAATATTCATCGGATTTGATTGGACCTGACCCATCTGTAATGATTAATGAATTCATAGGATCAGATTGGATTGGACCAATATCTGGCCCATTGACAGCCCTAATATTCAGAATCGATCCACTAAGCATATGAGGGTAGTGGTGAATGTAACGGTGTAGAGTGGGGGACCAATCCAGACCATGGTCTGGATAGGTTCAAAACTTCGAATGTAGAAGAGACGCCAAGACTTGTTGTTCACAGGTATAATGAGGAAGGACAAAGCCCTCTGCTAGGTCAACATTCCATTTCTTCTTTCAAGTTGTTTCAGTACTACTTCAGTCTTGAAACTAAAGCTCTTTCTTTCCTTTTCTTCAATCATAGAGGTAGAAAAACTTATATAAAATTTGTAAAAACTTTCTTAACTTTTTCTTCCTTTCCCTATTTTTTCCTTCAAACCAAACACAGCTTAAGCGTTTCGCAACCTGAAACTTATTAAAGAATTTTTTTGTAAATTTATAGTAAAGATTAGAGGAAAGCAGTTCAATCCATGATTAGTTGATTACGAATTATAGCTTTGGCAGCTGGCAGGTATAGATTGAGACCAGAAACTTCTACTTGCGCAAGAGCGGCGGTTATTACATGTTCAGTTGATATATAAACCTTGAAACGAATGGCTTAGGAGTGAGTATTGAATTGATTATTTAATGGACGGGGCAGGTTATATGACAGCGTTAGCCATAAAGGTTCCAGGTATTAATTGGACCTCAAATTAAAACTGACCCACCACAATATACTCCTTGTCTGCTCTATCTTATCCAAAAGGCTTTCCATCAGATATTCCTTAGCTACTTAGCTTTTCATCAACCCTTCCTAACCGTAAATCTTCATACTTTAAAAAGAATTTTAATTTCTTATCGACTCAAACGGAACCTTTGAACGGTAGTTGGTTCCTGCTGGTACACCGCCCTCAATGAATACAAATTCTTGCTGCTCGTAAAGTCTATTATTGGACCTACGTACCTGTTCATCCCTCCCCAGACATTGAATTGAATTGTTGATGGGGCAGCCATTTGGATCCTACGAGTCTTTAAAGATTTATTGGACCAAAATACAGCTCAATTTTTCTTTTTTCTTTTTTTTTTAAGTTAAAGAAAATATTGGGGCCATGGACAAAATGGTGGGGTGATAGGAGGTGGGTCCATCTGACGGTTTTATTTTATGAAATAGTGCCCTGCCCTCTCAAATGGATAATCCTGTTGGGCCCACCTCTAGCACCACCATCCTTTGGATACACAACCGCTGACCACAAACTAACGGTCGTGTACATGTAACATGCTTCCAGATACCAGAGTTGCCCAAACATGGAAATCCTCCCTCTTATCGTGCTTAGAAACAGGGTCATTTATTATAACATTCATTGTTTACTAGTTTGATTTTACTAGAACACTCCCCATAATTTGCAATCAATTTATTGAACTTTGGAAGTGGAAATTTACAGTTTTGACCTTGATATCCCTTCAATCAAACTTAATCTATAAAACCAAAAACGGAAATTAATATCATTCTTCTCCCTAGTAAAACGCAGATAACAATTCAATTTGGTCAAATTTGTTCTTTGTTTCAAGAAGAAAAACCACGTCATTGCTAACTAAGAACCTTGGATGCATATTTTCTCTCTTTTTCATTCTACCTGAAGTCGATAGATCTGAAAATCAAACCTTGTTTCCTTTTAGAAGCTTGAAATGAAGATTTAAGAGTATTTTTAGAATAAAAGGGCTCATGTCTTTAAACACTTTCCAATCTTTTTATATGGTAATATGTTATCATTTTTAAACAAAAATACAAAGGATTCTTAACAGAAGGCCGATTAAGTCATTTGGTTGTAAACTATAAGAGTGTTTTGGTATGAAAACTATAGAATAGGATGGAGCATTTGTACTTAACAGAGGATGGAGCATTTTTCCATAGCCAAAGCCAAGATAAATATTTGTACAGTCAAATATTTTAACCCTTCTGATTCCAAATGGATCAACAGGAGAGCTGACAACCATCATTGAGCTGTTTGTTTTTCCCCATGGCCATTGAGTTTAGATTTCTTTCTCACATAATCCTTACAGCATTTTGCAGTCACACATTGGAAACATCTTCAGTACTTGTATGCTTTCATTCATATCCTCAATGCATGACTACAAGTGCAGTGACGTTACTCTCGAAGAGGATGTGGCCTGGGACCGTGTGGCAAAAAGTGCCAATTGGATTGCAAAGAACATTACTCATGGAACAGATACATATGGCATCACCACTGGTTTTGGTGTCATCTCCCATCGGCACACCAACAAGACAACCGATCTCCAGACGGGAGCTCATTCGGTTCCTCAACGCCGGTGTAATCGGAAAAGATAATCTCCCACCAATTATGCCAAAGCAGCTATGCTTGTTCGTACAAACACTGATGCAAGGTTACTTTGGTATAAGGTGGGAGATATTGGAAGCCATGTCCAAGCTCATGAACAAAAACTTGATTCCTAAGTTGCCTTTGAGAGGGACCATCACTGCGTCCGGTGATCTAGTTCCCTTATCATACATTGCGGGCTTGTTGACTGGCCGACATAACTCCAAAGTAGTCTCCCGAGAAGGCGAAGAAATTATGTCCAAAGAGGCATTGGAGTGAAGCTAGGATTTTTGCTCCTTTCGAGCTGTAGGCCAAGGAAGGTCCAGCTCTCGTCGTTGGATGTTTGAGGGAGATTCAAAATTTTAAGAATTTTTCCTCACTTCTTTTGTTTATTGTTTTGGGAAAGGAGTTGGTTTGAATACATCTATAGACTTTTTTTCTCCCAAGTACTATAGATATTCACATGCATGAGAGAGGGGTTGGGGGTGCTTTTCACACACGCGCACGTTGAGTCGGGCTGGGCTGTGTATGTGTATGCATGCACTATGTTGAATCTTTTTGGCTTTGACCGGTTTAAACAATTAGACTTTTGAAAATTCAAAGTTTATTTTTTAAATGTTTTCTTCTTCTTTTTGTGTCTTCTTCTCTATGTCTCTTTTAACAGGTACATTGCTCTGAAGAGACATCTCTCTGGAAGAACACTTCTGTGTAAGGGTGCCAATGGACCGGTTTTGGATTGGACTCCGTCTAGTCCAAAAATAATTTGGACGGACCAACAAGACATATTGGATTGGACCAATTCAATCCAAAATATTTATTAGATTGGATTGGACCTGGTCCGTTCGTAATAAATTTGTATTGGATTGGGTTGGATTAAGCCAATATCTAGTCCATTGATATAAGATAAGAATATATGTGTCAATGGATCGGATTTGGGTTGAAATCAATCTAAATCAAAACAAATCTGAATAGATTGGATGGTCCAGACATTGAATTGGACCGGTCCAAAATGGTCCAAAATATTTATTGGACTAGATTAGACCTAGTCTATTTATAATGGATTCACATTGGACTGGATCGGATTGGACCAAATCCAGTCAAATTGACACCCCTACTTTTGTGTCCATTCGGGTGACTGAGAACTCTCTATAAAGAGAGTTTTGGTCGACCCAAAAAAACACACTAGTGCATTCATCACAGTCTTTTTCTTCTTTGTCAATCGTTATTTTTTGAACATCATTCTTTGTGGTTTGTGGAGGTTTGGTAAGCAAGTGCACGCCTAATAGTGGCCTGTGGGCTGTTTTATTTTGGCAACCGATTTACATTCAGCTGGTTGCACCATAGGTGGAAAATGTGGTTTTAAGGAGAGTGACCAAGTGGCACGACTCAACCCTCATTCTCTCTGCAATTTCTCAAATTCACAGTTCTACAATTTCTCGGTTTGAAAAACGATTACTGATAAGTTCCGTTGTGCCTTTCTTATTCTTTTTACGACAATGGAACTACAGTCAGCTCTACTATGGTTGCCACATTTTGTTTCGATGCCAACATCTTGGATCCGTTTGTGGAAATCCTCTCGGCCTTGTTTTGTGAAGTCATGCACGGGAAGTTGAGCCTCGTCTGTGATTTCTACGACAATAGATTGCTTTCTAATCTGAGCGGCAGACCCAACCCAAGCTTGTAGTACGGGTTCAAAGGTGTGGAGTTCGCCATGGTGGCATATTGCTCAGAGCTTCAATACCTGGCAAACCCAGTCACCACTCATGTTCGAAGTGCTGAACAACATAACCAAGACGTGAACTCGCTTGGCTTGATCTCGGCCAGGAAGAGCGCGGAAGCAATAGAAATCTTAAAGCTCATGTCTGCAACACACATGGTGGTACTTTTCCAAGCAATTAATCTCCGACATTTGGAGGAGAACATGAGGTAGGTAGTAAAACACATCCTCAACCAAGTTGTGAGGAAGACCCTATACACAGCTTAGGACAGATCATTGCTCAAAACTTGTTCATGTGAGAAGGAGCTCTTGTAGGTTATTGAACACCAGCCTGTGTTCTCCTACCTCGAGATCCCACCAATCCATCCTATGCTCTACTCCTCCAATTACAGGAGGTCGTCTTGCAGAAGGTGCTCAATTAATCTTCTAAAGTAGAAGAAGAGAGTACTGAAAGAGGGTACTCCATATTTAAACAGATACTAGTCTTTTAGGAGGAACTCAAGGCGAGATTAGGCGAGGAGATAGCCAAGCCTAGGGAGAGATTCGATAATGGTGATTTCCCAATACCCAACAGAATTAACAAATGCAGGACTTATCTGATATATAGGTTTGTGAGGACAGAAGTGCGAACCGAGCTTCTGAGTGGTGCAAAGAAGGTGAGCCCGGGAGAGCACATACTGAACAGTGGTTCCCACACGCAAACAAAGGTTATTATAGTGGAGGTCATTTTTGTCATTTCAAAAATGATTCAAACTTGATTATAAAAAATGAGGTGGGTATTTACATCTTTTTATGTGTTGATTGACGATGAATTAATGCCAATTACTCGATTGACGGTGAATTAATGCCAATTACTGGATTAAATGATCACTCAAACCAAAGTATAAAGTACTAATCAGGAATTTGCCATTTTTTTGTAACTGCATCAGTATTACTTATTTATCTAAAACCCTATTTGTCCTTTACAGAGTGTGGTTGAGAGTGTTAGAAAAGTTGGTGAGCGTTCATGAAAAGACAGTGTACGGTATTTCCTATTAGGAAAGAAAAAGCATCTTTTACGGCTGATTTTGGTGTTGGGATTTTAAGAGCAAAAACATCAGTAGAGAGCTATTACCCAATATATGGAGTCTTAGTAGAGATAGATTAGATATAGAACTAACCTCTGACATATATATTTTACACCAGCTGACACTTTCAAACTTGAAGTTGTCTTTTCATGCCGGTTGGCCTAGATTTTTTTTTTTTCTTTTTTCTTTTTGGTACTGAAAGAGGAAGCTTGTTGGCCAAGATGAATCATTAACGTTTCCCATTGTATTTTTGATGAATAAAGTTTAGCATCCATTAGAATATGAGGTCATTAATTAAAGAAATTGATTTTAATTTAGATGTCGTTTGGTAAGTATATATTGTTAGGAAGATCTTCTCACAGCCCGGATGGTCAAAAAACACATTGAACTTTTGGGGTCTTGTCCTTAAAGATCTAGGCCATTTTGTAAGTATCCTAGTCTACCATGGCCAAATGAAAGATTTTAGGCAAAGAAAGACAGGGAACTTATTTTGAAGCTTCTAGATTTTTGGCCAGTTTGGGCTTCCATGATCTTTTTATGGCATATATTTTTTCAGCTTCCTGTCTTTTATTACCAAATGGAGAAAGACCAAACTTAATCTTCCAAGCTTTGAAAAGCTTGAAAGACCAGTCAAAAAGACTTGTCAAATGCTCCCTTATTATATTATAACTAGCAATTAAATCCATGCAATGCTTGGGTTAAACAGTTTGTTGGTTAGGTTTGGGTTGACAAATTTGGTTTTGATATTTGTTAGGGTCTAAGCTAGTGCAGTCATATTTTGGGTTGGTATTGGATTGGCCCCTAACTTCCTAATCCAATTTATCTAATTTACACCCCTACTTTATTAGAAAGAGCTATATATATATATATAGAGAGAGAGAGAGAGAGAGAGAAAGAGAGAGAGAGAGAATTGATGGAATTTATCAAAACAATTAAGACCCTGAGGGTTTTTATTTTGACTTCTTATATTTTAAATGATTTAATTTAAAAATAAATAACCATATGTATGATGATACTAGCCCAATTAATCATTCCCATATTAGAACTCTAACTTAGAGATTCCATCAACTTGTAACTCTAAAATCCAATTGCCTACTCGTGAACACAGTCTCAACTAGCTAAATGCTCGAACTTAGCTTAGCTTGAAGTAATTGAATTTGAGTCAATCTCAACTTGAGTCAAGTAGTTGCTTAAGCCAAGTTTGAGCTTCGCAATACCTGGCTTTAGTGGCTTGTGAGCCAAATCGGTCTCAGAATAAAATACCATTTTTTAATATACTTGTATTTTTAATATAAATAAATATTATTTTTTTACATTAACTTATTTATAACTGATTTTCATAATATATTTTTATTTATAGTATTTATAATATTAATTTATCTTTAAATATTTAATATATTTTATCTTAAATATTTTTAATATAATATTAATTTATTTATAATTTTTAATCTTATTTTATGTATAATTGGTTTGAGTTGAATTGAGCTCAAGTAGCTCACGAGTATCGACTTGAGTCAATATCAAGCCAAATACATTAAGCTCGATTGAGCTCAATTTCATTTTCAAGCTCTATATTTTTGAGAAATTGTCAAAAACTCACCATGAGTTTTTAGCATTTCCTTAAACTCACCACAACTTTTCAAAATGTCTAAAACTCACCATGTCACTAACTTGACGTTAAAGAGACTAACGGCTATTAATATATTACCATTTTAACCTTCACAGAAAAATATAAAATATAAACATATATAAAATATATACATATATTTTAATATTTAGATATGAAAAAAAGGAAAAGTTCAAATAATACTTTCGAATATAAAATACATAAAAACATATAAATTGCAAAAAATATAAAAAATTATAGAAATTGTACACAAAATAAAAAATTATTTTCAAATTATAGAAACTATAGAAATTGAAAAACAAAATGAAAATAAAAATTGTAGAAAAAACACCAAAAATTATAGAAAAACACAGAAATTGCAAATAAATAACAAAAAATACAAAAAAAATTATAGGTTGTAGAAAATAGAAAAATAGAAAAAATAGAAAAATGTAAAAAACAGAAATTATAAAAAACATTAGAAATTATAACAAAACACTAAAATGTAAAGAAAAAAGAAAATTGAAAAATGAAAATGTCCCTTTTCCTCTAACTCTCCATTCAAGGGTGATTTGGTCATAAAAATTGCTATTTATACTGACGTGGACACCTCTGTTAAGAAAACTTACTGACATGATGAGTTTTAGACATTTTGAAAAGTTGTGATCGGTTTAAGAGAAATGCTAAAAACTATGGTGAGTTTTAGACAATTTCCCTATATTTTTTAATCAAGCTCGAGTAGATTGATAATTGACTCGACTTGATTACACTTGATTACACCACCACTTAAGGCTTAGTTTGGAAGGAGTACAAATGCAAACATGTAGAGTCCAAATATGTACAGTGCAAATACATACAAAATAATATAAAAATATAAGGTTTTGCACTCTACATATTTGCATTTGCACTCCTTCTAAACTAAGCCTAAGAGTCTAAGTAATTTGTCACTTCACTAGTCACCCGTAGGTATATCCTTAGTCACTTGTTTGATCCCATACAACTCATCCCTACAATTGTAAGTTACAAGAAATAAATGTTTTTAATTCGTCTAAAACTCTTAAATAGTTTTTTTTTTTTTTAAAGAAGAAAGTTCATTTAACTAGGGGTGGATTTGGTCCAATTCGATCTAGTCCAATGTGAGTCCATTTGAAATGGACCTGGTCCAATCCAGTCTAATGAATATTTTGGATCGGTCCAATTCAATGTCTGTACTGTCCAATCTGTTCAAATTCGTTTTAATTTAGGTTGGTTCCAACTCAAACCTGATCCATTTACACCTGTATTCTTATATCAATGGACCAGATATTGGCTCAATCCAGTCCAATCCAATATAAATTCATTATGGATAGACCAAGTCCAATCCAATTCAATAAATACTTTGGACCATTAAATCTGGACTGGTCCAATTCAACATCTAATTGGTCCGCTCAATCTGTACAAATAGATTTTTATTTGGATGGAGTCCAACCCAAAACTATTCCATTAACACCCCTACATTTAACTAGCTCTCCTAAGCTTTGTGTTTATTTTACTAAATAGTTCTTACATCACTTAAATATGTTCCTTGGAAACAGATTATGGCTGTAAATCATCAATGAAAACTACCAAAATTAATGTCGTTAATAAATTTTTGTTTCCCTATCTATTTTTAATTTTCCTTCCTTCCCCCACCTTTTTCCTTCAAACCATACACAACCTAACATAAAAATTAAGGCTGCTGATGAATCAGATTTGATCTGACCCAAATTTGAATCTGATCCATTTATTATCGGTTTTGGTTATTCATTTACTCTCTATGAATCGAATTGGATCGTGAAGCCTGGTTCATTAAGTAAGGGTGCAAGTTGGGTGGGTTGGGCTGGGTTTATAGTCAACTCAGGCCCAGCCCTAAAATTTGGGCTTAAGGCCCGAGCCCGAGGTCAAGCCCAATTTTCCCAACCCAAGCCCAGCCCACCCTGTAATTTGATACACTCAGGTTGGGTTTGGGCCTGGGCCGGGCTTGGGTTGGTCAATGAATCCATTCTAAAATTACATATATAAAAATGTATTTATGCAAATATATATTCATATATTTATCTATGTATGCAAAATATCTATACAAATGTTATATATACAAATATGTATATATATATATATGTAAATATGTATGCAACATTTACATATATACACATATATATGTATAAATGTATATAATTGGGCCGAGCTCAAATCAGGTTTGGGCTCCCCAGGGCTAGGTACGAACCCATCCGAAAAAAAAACCAGACTTCTTGGGCCCAACCCAGCCCAAAGATCGAAAATCCAAGCACAGGCCATGTAAAATTCCAGGTTATGCCAATTCAGACTCAGGCTGGACCCGCCAAAGTTGCACCCGTACGATTAAGTAATTATACAATCCAATCCAATCCAATCCAGCAGTTATTATATTTAAGTATAATTCTATATATAACATGTGATATATTGTTATGGCTTTTATACCCTTGTTTTGTTTTATTAATTTTGTTTGCTTGTTGTAGAATTTTTATTGTTGTACCCAAATTTTCAGTTGCCTTAATAATAAAAAGAGAAACCCTAAACACTCTTTTTTTTTTCACTCTTTCAACCTTCTAATTATTGGCATCATTGAACTAGCTGTCGTTGAGAGAGAGGTAGGAGAAAGGGGGCGGAGATAGGGGGTGGGGACTGGAGGAGGGGGGCCATGGTCCCCCATGCCTTGAAAATCTTCACAATTCCCATTTAATTCTTACCTATATTTTGGTCCTCCTAACTATGTTTTACTAGCTTTTGGCCCCTGTTATTCATATTTACTAACTTTTGGTTTCCAGCCCTCAGAAAAAAAATCCTAACCCCACCTTGCAGAGAGGGAACTAGAAATCATAACACCATTTACACTAGATCAAGATTTAAAATATTGACATGGTCGATACGCCAACAGGAATCAATTTAAGGCCTGTATAGAAGCTCATTTTTCTTTTTCTTTTTTTTTTTGTTTTAGTTTTTTAAACCTGGTTCAGAAGGATCGATTTAAGGCATTTCTACCCTCTGAACGAGGTTAAACCCCCTATAAGGGAGTGTATTGGGAAGCCCTTGATATAATATGCATTGGCCGATACTTATAAAATTTTAAACCTTGCACCAGACACTCTTCTTCTCTTACATAGGCATTTTTAGTTTCCTTCGATTTTCATCTTGTTGTATTGTTTGTAAGGATGGTACATGGATGAAGTTCTCTTAATTATGTTTTAAGTTTTTAGAATTTTTTTTTTTTAATCATTGAAAATTTCAATGTAATCCAATTTAAATTGGATTTCCAATAATAGAATTATGAAATTAAATTTTACTTAATACTAGAGATCCGTTGGATTCTTATTCAATGTCATTCTATCGGATCTGCAAACTTTTTTAGCCTTCCGAAGTAATGCATTAAAAAAAAGAAGTGTTGCTCAAGTTCGTTTGAAAGTCAACTGTCAACCAGTAGAAAGGGTTCATTTCTTGTAAGGTGCGTCCCAACTCCCAACTCCCAACTCCCAAGCGAAGTAGGACCTTCCTCCCCCCTCCCTCCGGATCCGGACAGAATTCTATTTCAGTCGGTAGAAACTGTACAAGTGTACATACCGAAAAGGCGAAACCGTCCCAAACCTCTAGAAAGGGGGTTTTAAATGCTGCAACTATGATCCAAATTCCAATGAAAAATGGATCACGTGATGACTACGTGTTCGTATTTATTCATTGCCGGGTCGCGACGAAGCTGCAAATGTACTCTCGTGCTCTTGGCCGGCTGTCTTCCTTTTTCGTCGTCGTACAAAAAAAAGTGAGTTAATAATGGCAGTTTGACACGTAGTCCAACGCGTAAAAAGTACCTTGATGATGTGGCACATTGATGAAAGAGTGGTGAAAACGTTAGGGCTCACTGATCAGTAATGGGATTCAGTCACTGCAAATCCGTTCAAACAACCATTATAACCTTTTTGGAATATCTCCTCATTTGAAATAAAGCATAAAAGTACAGATATATTCGAAAAGGCTGTTCGAACAGTGTTCGAACGGGCCTTGCAGTGACTGAAGCCGATCTCCACTGATCACATGGTTTCTTTGTTGAGGCACCAGAGTCAGGGCGATGGGTCACACCTCCACCACCTTACTCCTCTCTCACCGGATCATCACCCATAACCATTCATATTCCCGGTCTTCCGGGAAGAGTCAATGTGCCATCTCACCTTTGTGAACGGCTCTCGTTCAATTTTAATACAAAGTAAGAAACAATGCTTGACCAATCTAGTAGGGTCTAGGCTGTCTGTGATGGAGGGTCTCCGAAATGTTTGCTCTATCCTATATTCCTATTCGTATCGTATCATGAATAGTTCATTTGAATTCTTTTGATTGGCCTCTGGGATGTGCGTGATCAGACAATTTTTCTTGTTGAAATTGAATAGTTCATTTGAATTTTTTGATTTTTTTCTCCTATTTTAAAATTAATAAAAAAAGGAAAATCACAAACTAATAGCTGCGGTTTTTATGGAGGACGGGAGAGAGATTCGAAACAGTGACAGCCCTGATCTGTGACTCTGTGAGAAGCTATCTGTTTCTGTCGGATGAATATAATCCACACAAGTTGCAGACCTCAAGTTGATGAGTCAGCAAAGAACAGAGCCAACGGATAAGCTTTGTCATAGCAAACTCAAATCACTATTAACCCAACCAACTAGGAGTTAACCATGGTTAACTCCTACCCCAACCTCTCTCTATAAATAGAGTCGCTCTTTTCCCCCCCGTCCTCCCCCCTCTGCATCCTTTAACTGCACGAACAAGCCAAAGAGATCATGATAGCTGCTTCCTCCTCTTCGCTCTTGTGCTCCTCATCGCCTAGCTTCCTTGGCACCACCATCACTCTCGACTCTCCTCCTCCTCCTTTCTCTTGCGTTAGATTCCGGTCTCCTCGTTTCTCCGCTGCTTACACCTCTTCCGCAGAAAGGACTAGGCCTCCGCGACTCTCTTCTACCAAGATGGCTTCCTCTGCGTCGTTTTACGAGATGCTCGGTTTACCCATGGGCGCCACTTATCAGGAGATCAAGACCGCTTATCGGAGATTAGCGCGTGTTTGTCATCCCGATGTCGTCGCCGTCGATCGAAAGAATACTTCCGCCGATGAGTTCATGAAGATCCACGCTGCCTATTCTACTCTATCCGATCCCGAAAAACGTGCTGATTACGATCGCAAACTCTTTTTCAGTACGCAACAACGGCCATTTAGATCTCCGTCTTCCACCTCAGCATCCACGGCCTCGGCTGGGGCTTCCTCTATGTCAGGATTCTCCGGCTTCTCTCGCCGTACTTGGGAGACCGATCAGTGCTGGTAGGGAAATGCATCGGCTCGCTCGATGATTTTCGTCTTCGCCTAAACTGATCGACAAGATTATTTTGAGAAGAAGGAGACTTGAGGAAAAAATAAAAAACAATCTTGAGTGCTAGGTCTCTGTACATTGAGCTCTGGATGCCAGAGTCATAGTGATTGGACCCGGGGCTAACATGCGCTGGGAGTGGAGGTCTCCTCTAATACGGGGCCTCCGCTCCGTGCGGTCTGACCGCAATCGTGTATCATATTCTGATATTCTTCTCCTGATTCCGGGTTATGTATATGTAGATGAACATGAACTTGGACACACCATACCCGGAAATTTCGTCCCGAGTCCTGACAATCTGATTAAGTGCGAAAAATAGAAAAAGAAAACTGTTAGCTATATGGCGCCCCTTTTTCAGGCGCAAGTTAGCACGGATATTTACAAACATCTCCTGGCTGGGCTTTCGAGTTCCAGGCAAGGATCACTGTGAATAGAATTGTCATAACTACGTTTTGCAAAAAAAAAAAAAAATATGGATTGTTAATTTGTTTGTCTGTTTGATTTCCCACTTCTTTACTTTTTTGTTTTTAAAATTCTTTGTTTTATCTGGAGCTAAGATGTAAAACCTGTGAATAATGGTAATATAGATAGATAATGGAGAGTAGACCAAATATATACTCGAGAGTAATTCCTTATTTATCGAAAGAATATTCTTTTATCTCTTATATGCTTTTTAGGAGTTGAGATTACTCGTTTAAGAAAACAAACTGAGTTCTGAAAAACAAATGGAGGGACGGACGGAGGACGAAGGATGATGAAAGGAATACGAGCAAGACATCAAGAGAGAGATTGGTAATGGTAGTGGAGCAGCACAAAACATCTTAAATTCAAAGTCAACTTAGGAAAAATAGAAATTTGAAGGGAAAAAGCATAATCGGTGGCTGGGTGTCCACTAAAAACAAGAAAGAAAAGACTCCATTAATTCCGGCGAGCTTTTTCTCTCTTTAAATTCTATGATTTTTGGGGGGAAGTGATAAGGGTTGCCCGCCTCCACCCTACGCAATTCTGGTGTGTAATCCGCGTCGGCAGTTGTGGCAGTGGTAGTCGACATCGTTGCTATACTACTATTTATTAGTTTTGTCTAGCGATGAGGATTGGTCGCTACATGGATTTTGTTGAAAGAAATTTCATGTTATGATTCGAATGGGTATTTTTAGAACATTTGCAAATATTTAATTCATGTAAGGTATTTCTTACACTAGAAAAATAATAGGCACTAGGAGTGGATTCTTTCAGTACTTGCATATTTGTGTAAGCACAACGTGGTTGATGCAATCCCCATTTTGGTTAAAGATTTGAGATAATCTAAAAATACCCATTTAATATTAAATTGTGGAATTGTTATAATATGTTATATGTATTACCGAAATTAATAATTCTGCAATGCACATGTAATGGAGACAGGTTCTAAGCTTCTACATGTGTTGTCTCTTTACATAATTTTTGGCCAACAATATGTCTATATTCATTAAGATAGGTTTCCTTTCCATACGAGGCCAGATTTCGACGTCCGCTCACCTAACGACATATGGCATCCGTTTTCATCTTTTGATAAAAATGTACGTTTATCTCGCGGATATATGTACGTGTATCTCGCTAAGTTAAGGAGATGCACCTTAGAATTAGTCAAAAACATTTTATATGCAGTTTGGGCACCTCGGTTGGGCGGCCAGCAACACATTTTTCAGGGCCGATCTATGGTACTTCATCGTCATCAATCCAAGGGATTTCGATGTGAGGAGCGATTTTCACAAGGGTTTGCCGATCTGTGGTATCTCGTCATCAAACAATACCTATATAAAGGTCTCATTTTCAACTTCAAGAGGTATGCGCAATTTAGCTCTCGAAGCTCTCTAACTCTTCCGTTTTCTAACTCTCTCTAAAATCTCCAATTCACTGACTTAAGCATTGAAATGCCCACCCTGGATAAATCAACTGAGACACTCTAATACTGTCTCTTTGTAGGTCGCCCCGACAAACTAGCTAGTTTGGCATCCGAGTTGCCTTCCAGTAGGGAGTTGCCAGATCATGCATAATCAATTGGCGCCGTCTGTGAGAACCGCTACTTAAAAACCAGGTTCTCAACTCTCATTTCAAATTCGCACTCAATGGTAATAAGCACGAACAAGCCTCGTGTGGGAGTTGGCGGCCTACGAACTGTGCAGACGCCCTTGCGTGTTAAACCTTTCAAGGCTCCCGTGCGAATTGGCGACCTATAGTTGGTAGAGCCACCCTGTAGGTTGAGCTCCTTGTGGCTATCGTAGGATTAGACGACCAGTGCTTCCGAGGGTTGACACAGTGTAGCCGTGGCACCGATCTACCATCCAACATCGATAGTAATGCACTTATCAATGATACTATCATAAGGGGGGTAGAATCTGAACGAGCAGCCCAGGCAAGCTTCAGTGATCTGGCCCAAATAGTCTCCAATCCCTAACGACAAAGCCTCAGTGCTGATTAAGCCCTCCATGGCTCCTGTGAGAGTTGGTAGCTAGCTGACTATGGAACCGACCTCACAAGTCGAACTTTACATGGTTCCCTTGAAGATGGTGACCCACAAACAGTAGAACCACCCCCTCAAGGTGAGCCGCACATGGCTCTAGTAGGAGTAGATGACCAGCAGTTCCAGGAGCAGGTGCAACACATGTGCGGCATTAACTTGCGAATGCAAGCCCAAGAGCGTCACTCCCTCATGATGGCATAGATGCAACCGTGCAGGTCCACTCGCACCACAACATGATTGATTAGCTCGCAGGGTGAGTGTAATTTTGACCTATACATATCTATTTGAAATCGAATGATAAAAGGTACATTGAGCAGAAAAGCAACTACATAGTGACCATCTGCTTCGGCGACCTAGTCAAGCCAAACTCTACAGGGAAGTTAAACCTCTTTTAGGTTAACGCCCCCTCAAGCCAATCTCAAAAAATGTCAGCAACAGGTAGACCGATCTAAGTAGGTCAGCCCATCATCTATCTACCTCGACAGCGTTTTGACATTGCCACCACCACACTCGAATCGGTCTCAAAGGACGTCAGTATCTCATTGCCGATTTGATAAAAAAGAGAAATGGAGAAGAAGGGAAGACTTCAAAATTTCCATTCAAGAGGATTTCATAAAACTAGCAAAGTAGAGCTCATAGGCTCGGTGTGTAGAAGTTAAAAGGGGGGGGGGGGGAAGGGGAGTTCGCCACTAGTCATCATTCTTATCTCTACCTCTTCCTTAACCTCTCGAGTCAGATCATATGGGACCGACCTAAGCGAGATAGAGCTTAAGTCAAGGTCCAGGTACTGGTGTCGAAGAAAGCGGTGGCACAGTTTGAAGCCCCGCTTTAGAGAAGGGACCACCGCTTCAATCCTATCCTATTCAAACTCTAGTGATTGGCGAAAGTGCTCAACAACAACAACTTCGACTCGGTGAATGTTGTTAGACTGCTTGGCCTGTTGTTCCTATTGTTCCTAAAGCTCACCGCTTAGACTGACAATCGTCCCCTTAGCTTCTTCTAGCTTGCAGTGAATACTCGTGCTATGGGAACATAATCGTTGGTGGTCCTCCTCAGCGCTGAGACTGATTGCCTCTAGCTGAGATTGGAGGGTCTCTATGTTGGTTCTCATCTCGCGGGACTCATGCCTCAAGGTGGTGGCCCGATCTAGCATGACTTGACCTAGATAGTTGATCGGTAGACATGAAAATAACTCGGTAAGAGACAAATAAAGCAGCATAGCAAGTGTCTCGAGGACGCCTACTTGCATGGAATTTCAAATGATACGAGCATCAAGTTTAGAAGGATCCAGCTCATGATAAACGTGGACATCTTCGAGAAGGAGAATACCCCTTCCCATACGAAGCGCCACATATGGGTCATGAATTAGGTGATCAAGCAATTTACCTTGGGAATGAACAGAGAGGCCTCCAGGTCGAAAGGAGTCATTGCTTCCTCGAAGTGAAACGTGCTCGCCGGTTGTACTAGAGTGACGTGATAAGGGTTGGCCTAAATCGGGTTGCTGCCCTCCTCCAAGTCAACCGTAGCACGACGACCTTCCACCAAACTCTTTGGCCTCGCAACTAGACTCACCAACCGAAAAACTAGTAATCCCTGTAGTCAAATAAAAAAGAAAATCAATCAAGATGCTAAGGGCAAGAAATAAAATTTGGAGGTAATAAATATAGTGCAACCTACATAGGGAGCTAAGGCTGGCCTAGTTGAGCATCGGTTCAACCAGGAAACTCATCTACCAAGGAGTGCTATTAAACAAGGAGTCTAAGGTCGTTCAGTAACTCCTCGTCAAACTCGACCTCATACCTATTTGCCTCGACCCTCCAGGTCATTGGCATAGGGCAACCCTCCTCGCAGCTCAAAAGAAGAACTTCGCCTTCTAATTCGCGATGTTGGATGAAAAATTGCCTATAAGCCTAAACCCAGGTTGGTAGCTGATGTAGAAGCAACAATTTTTGTTTGGCACTCTCTTTATGTGATATATCCCGCTAAAGATCTTTATCTCTAAGGGGAAATTGAGGTGATAGCTAAGAGAAATGGTGCCTACAATGGTCCTAAGTGAGTTTGGATGCAGTTGATCTAGTGCCAAATCATAGTGATAGAGGACTTCACAGATGACTAGATGAAGGGGAAAGCGGAGCCCGACAATGAGGGCCTCCTTGAAGACACAAACCTTGGTTTTTCCATGGCTCCATGGATATTGTCCATCCTCGGGTTGGATACATTTTAAGCTAATTGTGATATGATAGGTGTTAATCAGATCCACTATCTCCTCGCCGGACAATTCAGAGGGCCCGAAACCTGTTCTAGATGATGCTTGTTGAGAGGTCAAGGAGGAGCTCCTCCATGGGAACCTTTTCTCTCTTGAGTCGAGGTCCTCACCTCTGCTCGGGCGTTTAGGTAGCAATCCCTCATTGACCTGCTAGACATAACTAAGAAGAGACTTACTGATGATAAGAAGAATAAAGCGATTTGCTGGAAACTATCACAACCGAGTTGGAGATCGTAAAGATCGTCAACAATCTTCACTTTAGCGCAAGTTTGAAATCGGAAAGCAACATGGGGCCCTTGAGGGTCCTCCCAATTTATAGATAGTAGTGCGGATTACCAATGGTCCAAATTCACCCAATCCAATGGTCTAGGAAGAAGCTTGCGTTTGAAATTTTGGAAGGCATGTGTAGAACAATTTCGAAAGTGCTCCCTGTTTTGAATTTTGAAATCATGCCCTGTTTCAAATTTCAAAAGGTCACACCCGCTCAAAATTTTGAAGGACGTGTGCCATTTGAAGGCACACCCTATTTCGAATTTTGAAGAGTGACACTCAGTTTTAAGGGCACGACTTTGCGCCAACAAGTAGGTCACCTTGAGCCTCATCTTCAAAAAAAGTTACACCTTTCATCGAATTGACCTTGACTCGAGTGTGGGGGGAAATTGATGAGGGCAGATTTGGCCCTCCATTGACCTAGCGACATGTGGCATTTGTCTTTGCTGCTTGACACCTCAATGCCATGTGGATAGATGTGTATCTTGCCAAGTCAAGGAGACGCACTCCAAAATCAATCTAGGACACCTCATACGCAGATCGGGCACCTTAGCAGGGCGACTAGAAGCACCTCGTCCAAGGCCAACATGTGGTACGCTGTCGTGACCGGTTCAAGGGACCTCGACGTGAGGAGTTGCCGACCTGTAGTACCTCGTTAGTTCTGGTCAAAGTAATCTCGGTGTGGGGAGTAACCTCCCTCGAGAACGTGCCAACCTGACTGAGGTCCAGGTGGTGACTTGCGAGATGTGCTTGTCGTCCTCCTCTGTAGGCACTCCATCATTCTCGGGTCTTCTAGAAGTTAGCTCCCATATCGAATGTTCTAGAGGAAGGCATAAAAGCCTATTTTGCATGTGAAACTACCTCCGAGGACTTCAGACCGGTCAGCCATGTCTTCTCAGAGATCTCGGATGCAGTGCCTGGAGCTCATGCCAAACAATACCTATATAAAGGTCTCATTTCCAACTTCAAGAGGTATGAACAATTTAGCTCTCGTAGCTCTCTAACTCTTTCGCTTTCTATCTCTCTCTAAAATCTCCAGTTCACTGACTTAAGCATCGGAGTGCCCACCCCAAGTAAAGCAACCCAAGCACTCTAATACTGTTTCTTTGTAGGTCGACCCGACGAACTAGACAGCTCGGCATCCTAGTCGCCTTCTTGCAGGGAACTGGTAGATCGCACATCATCACATACACATACACATATAGATTTGGATTTGCTCCTCATACCAATATCTCTCACAGCATGTTATTGTTATGCATAGGGTTTCAAATTTCGACACAATACATTCGATACAGGGTGTATCATATTGTATTTTTTAAATTCTAATACAAGATATGATGGAAAATCAATGATATCAATTTTTTTCTACCATATTGGATTGTATTAGAGGTGTATCGGACGTATCAGTCAATATGCTACGAAAAAGATATGGGCAAAAAATGAAAAAAAGGGGGAAAAAAGCTTCTTTCCCTTGAAACAAGCATTCTTTCACCTCCAAATGACTCTAAAACTCCAAATCTCATTCACAATAAAGTGCTAGATATGCAAAAAAAACACAAAAATTATTATTATCATATCCATAGAGAAATTGCAATTTCTTCTTTAATTATTATTTTTTTATTTTTGTAATTTTAGAATTAAAAATAATTAATAATTAATTATATTTTATGATCTAATCACAAGGATTGATTATATGACCTATCATATTTATAGAACAATTGAAATTTCTTCTTCAATAATTATATTTTGAATATATTATATAATGTTTATTTATTTTTTATTTTTATAATTTTTGGAAATAAAAAAATAAATAATAATTATTAATTATATTTGCACTTAGAAATTGTGCAAATGGATGTTTTATGGTTGGATAGGATAGTTGGGTTTTCCCATCCCTTAAAACTTAAGAATTATAATTTATAAATTGTAGTTAAGCATAGGGGTTTTTAATGACATTATAATTGAATACAATGTATTTTTTTATAAAACCATTAAAATATACTAATGTAATGTATGTACACCTCATTAAGGCCTTATATTTAATGCTATTTATGTATTTCTATGATTTATTGAAGTATTTATAATTGATGGTGCGCGATCTGGAAGCTCCTATTGGAGGGCAACTCGGACGTTGGTCTGCTTTGCTGGCCGATCGAATTGCAAGAGAAGGGATGCTCAGAGGACTCGGGGTGGCTTACTCGGTGTGGTCGCTCTGATGCTTAACTCAGTATCGTAGTGTGAGCTCAATGCTTGTATGCTAATGAGCTAGAGAGCAAATAATCATGCATACCTTGTGTTACTGGAGTAGATGCCCTTATATAGGTGAGCTGTCGTAAGTCTCACGAAACACCACCAAGATCCTTGGCCCGTGCTGTTAGGAGTCTGTTCCTCACCAGGAGGTGGACTTCGTAATAGTCGAAAAGGCTTATCGAGTCCGTCCGATTTGGGCGGGATATGGATAAGTCCTACAGACGTGCGACGTGATCTAGGAGAGCTCGGGAACAGCTGGACAACTTCTAGAAGTAGGCTATGTGTCAATTTGGCAGGTTGGGCCATCACAAGCTACACGGACCTCGGTCTTGGCTGAGGTGCCCGAGGGACCCGAGGTGACCTAGCCTAGTGAGGTGACAGAAAGCGCCAAGTCAATGTCTAGTTAGTTGGTCGCGTCCACGTGTCTACTCATTAGTAGGTTGGGCCAAATCACCCCTCATCATAATGTTTCCATGCATATCTATGTGTATCTTAATTTTTTTCTCCGATACACATGTGTATCCAAAGCGTATCCCGATACATCTCTTAAAATTGCCTTTCCGATACTTTGAACCTTAGCCGTGTATTGAGATGAATATCTCCCATAAATAATAACATAAAAGTACGAGAGATATTCTCAATGTATAGTTTTAAATCCTTTGGAATCAAAATTAGAATAGTCTATTCCAGTCTGTTTGGTTCAAACAAAAACCAAAATAGGAATTGAAATGGGATTTCATTTCCAAAGGAAGAAGGGGGAATGGCAATTCCCTCAAATGAGAAAATATTATTCCACCAAGAATGAGAATGAAATTCCAATTTCACCCTACCAAATAGTTGGAATTACAATAACCCACTCCCATTCTAATTCTAAACCCCTATTCCTGCAGACCAAACATTTTGAAATTGGTGTCATTCTAAACCCCTGTTCCTGCACACGAAAGATGTTGAAATTGGTGTGAGACGCACTCTACGAGGAGCAAACCTAAATGCCACACACACATACCAAGTGCAGATCATCCAATCTCTGTAAATGATAAGTGGCTCATCAGCATAGAGTTGGCCCCAATTTCTCATTCATAAGATCAGACCAGCTTAGAAACGACAAAAGAGTTTACATTAACCACGTCACGTTCTCATTGTGCCCTGTTGTCTAGTTCTCATGGGAAGAACTCAATGCCTTGTAGGCATCTTCATAACCTCTATAGACCTTCTAGCTTCTACCTTATTTATTTTTTAGATAGTCAAAGACCTTCTACTTAGTCCGATAGACAATCCAATAATCCATCCATTGGACTTTCTTTTTTTCCATTTTATTCCCTCCTGCATCTCCCTAGAATTACGGGTAGATTACGGTTGTTGGTGTAATGTACACATCACAGTGTCACACCCCTTCCAAATATACTCATTACGTGGCAAATTTCAGCCTGACTAACTCTTCCAATGTCCAATAAAAAATTTCTAAATTAAAATCTTGAATTAAACTTGTCTGGTACACGCAACTCGAAAGAGACAAGGAGGTTGCTGAGAAAACTTGGTTCTCAGACTTGCGGCCAATCCAATGGCTTCTTCAAAAGCTTTATTACGTATTGATTACATGCACTGCGTCTGCGTTCGTTTCATTGGTCGAAAGATTTAGCTGATTTGTAGAGATCTTTCATAATCCGAAGCACTAGGAGAGGATGATGAAGGGATGCCGTTTCTAAGTTAATTGGTCGTTTTCTTTATTAGTAAATAAATACAAATATAAACGATAAACCTTCAGTCTCCGTTTGGTCCGTGGGATGGGATGAGAAAAAGGGAATATTTTAAAAATATATATATTTTTTATTTGATTTGAGAGAAAGAGGGATGGGTTGGGAAAGACGTGGAATGTCAGATTCCTATGGAAAAATTGAAAAATCACTGTTACCACTTACCATTACGATGAACAGAGGAGGGAAGGCTGAGAAAAGCGAACCAGCGACAACGAAGAGGAAAGAGAGAAACATCGTGACTCCATCTCTCTCCCTTTCTCAGCGACGACAAACAGACGGTAGTCCCGTCTCTGTCCTTGGGTTCGTCTTCCTCTTCTCTCTGTCCCTGTCTCCCTTTCTCAGTGTGACTCCGTCTTCCTCTTCTCTCTTCTCCCTCGTCTTCTTTAGCATATCAGAAAAGTTAAATTTTTATACTTTCCGATGCCTCTAAATGGTGGTGAAAGCATTATTGCTTTCTTTGATTAGGCTCAAAATTAATGTTATGAAACTTGAGTCAATAGGGTGGTTTTTTCTTTTCTGGTAAAGTGGTAACCACTCAAAAGGGTTTGGGGCCCAAAATTGGGCGGTACAGGAATCACTCTAATGGTTTGGACTTTGGGGCCCAAAAATTTGCCACGAATAATGTTTAAAGGAATCATTCTAGTGGTAATCACTCAGTATAGGAATCATTCTAATCTTCCTCACTTAGAAAACCTTTCCTTCCTCATCTATGATCATATCTTTCATCTCTTTCTTGCTCATCCAAGAAGTTGATCAACATTAGCATTTTTTGATTGCCCAACACTCTGCTTCATATATGATAATTCTTGAAATTTTCTGTTTTATAAGTGGTGCCCTCTTGTCACATAGGACATCAAACACACTCCTTCCTCCATTTTCTCCATCCTGCTCTAATTTTACGCTAACCATAAAGGTCATATGGAAAAATCTCTTGATATCTGCCCTGAAGTATACAGTAATTTTCACATCTATTAATAATCCCACTTATTATTAAATTCACATTCGATTAGTTAGTGCCATATTAAGACCTCCTCTTAAATGTGTTTGGTTAATTCATCCATAACCAATTCAAACAACTGAGGGCTCGTTAGTCAAGCTCGAAAGGTATTTCATTATCATTTGTCAAACAACAAAGGTGTTGGATGGTGGTGATCCATAGAACTAGACTCCCTGCCTGTTGCACCGGTTGAAATTTGGAAGAAGATAAGAACTATCCTGTTTCCTACCCAAGAGAGAGAGAAGATGAGATGATTTGGTTCCCTGAATCGAAGGTTACATTTTTTTACCAAGGAAAGATATTCAGGAAAAAGATAATTTCAACATTATTAATGACCTTGTTCACAATGAGATTTGGAAACTAATCTGTCCACCCAAGATAAAATATTTCATGCTTTTATTGTTAAGGAAAGATATCAAATAAAGTAAGGCTAAACCATCCTGATGCATATCAGTCCTTGTGTTTTTGAAACAGACAATTAGGATTATTCATCGATTCGATTCATTTCTGTCAAATGAAAACCCCCTGATGGAGATGAGGTCAAGATCAACTTTGATGTATCAAGAAGAGAGAGAGAGAGAGAGAGAGAGTGGTAGCTGTGCAGTGGTAACAAGAGATGACACAGGCAAGGTTCTGTTCACTGTGTGCAAGAATGTTTGGCTTGTGCTCTATTAACATGGTGGAGGCTTGGGCAACATTGCAACTTGTAAGCTCATTATGTTGAAAGGAGGGTCAAGCTGAAGTGTAGCATAACTGAGGGAGGTTTGAAATTAGTAATTAACTGTTTGAAGGGAATTAAAGACCCACCTTGGAATATTAAGAGTATCTTAGAAGCTAGAAAGCTCATTTGTTTGTCAAGAGTACTCTCTTAACTGTAACTTACGTGCATGCGCATAAACCAACTTTTGTTGCTGAATGCTGAATGGTTGGCAAATCAGGGTCATACTTTTGATGTTGCCTCACCAGTCTTATTGGACCAGCATCTCGATTATTTGTGTTTCCCTCATGCTTGGGGAAGGGTTTAGGCTTACCCCCACCCCTCTGTGTGTAGGCCTTTTTTTAATATTTTTTTTATCCCTTTATTACCAAGAAAAAAAAGAAAGATTCCCTGACTGTTGCCATCGACAGTGACACAATGGGAATCCATTGGCCTGAAACACCAAGCAAGCAGAAGCAGAAGCAGATGAACTAGTTGAAGGGTCCAACTCCATGTTTCCCATTTAATTAATAAATTCCGCTGCATGCCAATGTCTATCATTGTTGGGTATCAACTCATTTTTGATTGAGAGTGGCTTTTGGTGATCCAACCGGTGCACCATCATACTTTGATTCAGCGCTAAGAAAGGGCTGGCCGGGTCAGGTTTCAGCTATGTACTGGTGCGTGAAGTTGAGTGTTTGGGCTCATGTTTTGTTTTGGTAGAAAAGCATAAGAAATTCATTCCAACCATAATAATAAATTTCCTACTAGCAACAATCGAAAGTCTGGTTTTCTGTCACATTAAAAGAGAACAAGAAGCTGAAGGATTTCTTTTTCCCCCACCAACTGACGTTCAACCTGTCGTTAATCGATTTAAGGAGCGACAACAGACTCGTTGGCTACAAACAAGGCGTATTCACCAAGGAATCACTTCATAACATCACGTTGATCTATTATTGTTTCTAGAGAATGAATGCTGACTTTGGGGCTTGGTGGACCTCCATGTCTCCATCTCAACTCTCAATGTAGACTCACCTAGCTACGACAAAAAGAAATCCTTGATTCCAGTAGAGTATAAAAACTCGCCAATCTTTGATTTTAGAATCTCTAGTGTTCCTTGGAAAGGTCTCGTCTATCATGGATGGTTCCATACATTTTCATTAGAATGGCTTGGACGATCGACGTTTATGACAAGGATGAAGGAGGTCCGCAATTAGTCGATTAATTATATTTTATATTTGGCTTTCTTAGAATTCTTGAATTCAAACTTTTGAATCTTTGGTTGAATTAGCTCCACTTTATTTGTTCAACTAAATCTGCCCAATCGATTACCAAGGATTTATTGAATTCAAATAAATTAACAATGAATTAAAAATCACTCTTTGATTTCAAGGTTCAACATACAGAACCTTCTTTTAAGCTGAACATGGCGACCTTCTATTCTTGTTTCATGTGTCATCTCCACGTAGTCCTATATATGTTTAGCCAAAAAATTATAGAAACAAAAGAAAATTCGCACTGCAACTATGATGGAATATTATTATAGACCTGACTCCTGCTACATAGGAGAAAGGCCAATAATTTGGTTGGCATTCGGTTACATTTTCACAAAAGTGATGGTACGTGTCAACTTCAGCTGGTGGTGGTCGGTCAAAATCTGAGCTGGGCTGGGCCGGGCCAGTCATGCCGTGTTGTATAATATCGATCACCTCTCTTTAATTACCAATATCTGTAAGGATATCTGATTTTCGTTTTCAGTAGGCTAGGTTCTGGATTTTTGTTTTTTTGTTTTGTTTTGAATGTAAGTTAAAAGAACAAATGCAATACCTTCTTCTTCATAAAGAAACTTCCGAGAAGAAAACCATGGTAACAACTACTTTAAATAATATTTTTAGTCAATAATAGAGCCTCTTTCCACCTTGAATACTAGCTAGTTCAATGCTGTAACTAATAACTAGTCAAAGTTAGCATCTTTTATGCATGTTCTTGATTTATGTTTAACAAAAGTGTTTCTTTCTCTCGTTACGATTTAAGGTACTAGAAAAGAAAATTTAGTCATTAATTAGCATTTATGCTATAAAAACAACCATGGTTTTCAATTTTTTAATTTTATATTGAATTTTATTTCAAGAATAGAAATTCGATGAGAGGTTATAGAAAAAGGATTTTATATTAGGGGTGCGGGTTGGCCCTAGTTAACATTTTTACAGTGATTCAGATTCAGGCCTTCAGAGTTCAGACAAGTCCATTCAAATTTGGGCAAAAGCCCAACCCAGCCCTTCACACCATGAAAAAGTATTCGAGACTTCTAACCCGTGAGTTGAGCTAGAAATGTAGGCCCAGGCCCAACATTACAAGGTCCTTGGTTGGACTTCCTATAACCTTGAATACATTATATTGAAAAATGTTTAATGCTACTACCAAAAAAAAAATGTTCAATGCCAGGTTGGGATAGAAATGATCATCCTCATTGAAAATACTTTTAGAACAATCTACTGAATCCCAACCAAACTCACCCAAGCCATCATTAGTTGGTTAGGTTTAGGTTTTGTGGGGTGTATGGCCTGCCCAAGGTCAATGTCAAGATAATGGATTTGGATTGATCTTTAACTCTACCAATTCATCCAATTTATATCCTTACTTTACTAGAAAGGAAGAGGAATATAAAGAGATCAAAATAAGAGAGAAGGATTTGATGGAGGGCAGAGGTTACAAGCATTCACTACTATTAGACGAGAAAGATTTTATTAGATATAATTAAGACTTGAAGTAGTTCGGTGATATTTAATTTAAAAATAAATAAATATGAAATAAGAAAGGAGAAAAAAAGGATGTGCAAGCAAATCATTGAGGTGAAAGGACTCTGGGCCTTCCTCTTTCCACTATGTAACATAGAGAATTGAGGGTTGTGGGAATGAATCATTGATCTATGGAATAGTTAGGGGTGAGCATTCGGTTGATTCGCTTAAAAATCAAATCAAATAAACTGAATTTTTTAAAACCGAAATATTAAAATAAAAACTAAAACTGAAACCAATTTTCAATAAAACCGAAATAACTGAACCAAAATTTTTGGTTCGGTTTTCGGTTAAAAACTGAATTTATTTATTATTATATATAATATTATATATTATAACCTATAATATATATATTGTTATAATATATTATAAAATTTAATTTCATTTAATAGATTTTATATAATATATTAATATATAGATATATAGCATATTATATATTAAATATTAAATATTATATAATGAATTTTAGCTAATTCGGTTTTTTCGGTTAACCGAATTTCTAAATCTGAAAACTGAAATCGAAAACCGAAATTATAAAAAACCGAATGAACCGAACCGAATTTCTCAAAAACCGAAACCAAAATTTTCGATTCGGTACTTTGGTTTTAACCGAATAATGCTCACCCTAGGAATAGTCATTATGTTGAAAACTCATTTTTGAAGTATATAAGAACTCGTTTCTCATCTTGTCTCAGATTGATTTTCCATTAATTATGCTAGGCCATGTTTCGTAGGCCACTCTCTTCTTTTTTTTTTTGACATAAATTAGCAAATATGTCAATGCAAGTAGAAAAGAAAATCATCACCAAAACATTGCTATTTATACTAGAGATTAATAACAAATATTGTTCTTTTTTATTCAAAGTAGTGTAGTTGGGCTTAATATTAATATTATCATTACTGATTAAGACAATAATTCACATTTCACATTTTCATTGGATCAACGAACCACTGTAAAGTGGCAGGGATGACTAAATAGGTATATATTTGGCATCGATACTGCAGATACAACACCGTTTCCTGGTGCAACAGTAATGTTTTCTGTTTGGTACCAATGCTCCAAGAAATGTTTTCAGCACTGGTACATATTCTAGTGCCACATCATGTCCCTGTCACTGCCACCTCATGTCCTTGTTGGCAGCAATGAGCTGCAGCTCCAGGACACACCAAATTCAGCATTGCTCTAAGTCATGCCTTCTCAATTTCCAAAGCATGACTTGAAGCACCATTTTTTATGGAAAAACGGTTCCAAACAAGCAGGCATTTCCTGGAGCACCATTTTTTCTGATGTGGCACTGATGTGTCGCTGCTTTTTGGAGCAACGACATCGATACCAAACAAACGCTAGGTGTTTGACACTGGAGAGTTTCACAAGTGTTCCATTTTACAAGTTTTCCACATCAAAAAAAAAGAAAAGAAAAGTAGAAAGCATGTTGTTTCTCAAAAACTGTTACCACAATCAAGGATCAAAGGACCAAAGTGTCCAATACACTTTAAAAACACATGGATATGAATGAAAGATATTGGAATGTTTGGATATACTAGGAAATGCATACAAATCACATAAATCCATTAATAATACTAAATCCAAAAGCTGAATTATCTATGAATAAGATACAAAGACATGAGAAATGTACACTTTAATAGGTTATATAAAGAGGAAACGTTACAAACAATAATACCTGGGCTCTAAAACATGTACACAACAACATACAATAAATATCTTTTCTAATTTTAAAATTTTAATAATTTTTGGGAAAATTTACTTATTTAGTATTTTTATATAAATCATTTTTTTTCAAATAATAAAAATATGTTTTCATTTTAAAATATAATTGAAGAATAAAACATATATCAATTAAGGTAGATAAAATAAATTATTTTTATAATTTTCAATTGTTATTATTTTTTTGGGAAAATTAAATGTTAAATTATTTTGTTCAGTTTTGTTATTATAAATTTCAAATTTTATTAGTTTTGTTAGAAAATTTTATTTATATAGTATTTTTATATAAATAATCTCTACCATTTCGAATAATAAATATATTTTTACTTTTAACATATAATTTATATGTAAAATAAACATATAAATAATTTAAGGTAGATAAAATAAATTATTTGTATTACTTTCAGTTTTTATTAAATTTTTGGGGAAAATTAAATCTTAGATTAACTATTTCAGTTTTTATAACTATAAATTTCAATATTTATTAAAATTCAACAATAATCCAAAAGCGATCAATACATAGTTTCATTGAACTAGGCATTGATACACTTTTGTATCCGTGTATCAGACCCTATCCATCAATATGATGCGATACGACTATACGGAGGTATATCGTGCTGATACACATAATTCATGGGATATGTATCTAGTCTAGTCATAAGTAACATATCTTGTAACCATGGCCATGGATATAGATACAGTATTCCTACATTGGAAATATTGTATTGATACTTTAATCCTTGGATACAATGATTAGCTTCATGATACAGGAAAGAGTTGTTTCTTGGATGTTGAAATTTGCAATTCTAGAATCACCTTAGTGATCTTGAATCAGTAAGGTGATGTAGAACATTGAAATTTGAAAAAGCTAACACCTTTTTTGAGATGTCATACAATTGTCATTATAAGTATATTATAATAATAAGTCAAAGTCTTAATTATTTTTTTTGTGTGTTTTTCAAAAGAAAGTATAGATGAAATGAAATGCTTCTAAAACATTATAGTGCCCACTATAGCATTTCACTTCCGTTTTGTTTCACAAGTGGGCCCTGATTCACAAGTGTTTCATTTTATCTATTTTTGAAAAACATAAAAAGAAAAAAATCGAGATACAGGCTGACTAAGCGTTTAAAGTGACTTGGTTTATTATTATAATATATTTATAATGAGAACTATATGACATCTCACAAAAGAAGCCAGGTTTTGCAAATTTCAATGTGCCATGTCACCTTGGTGATTCAAGATCACCAATGAGATTCAGGAATTGTTAATTTAACGATTCAAGAAACCTTTCATTTCACGAATCCCAAAGCTAATAACTACAAAAGCATCTTTTTGAAAAGTAGAGTACCGAAATGTGATTTTCTTATTGATTCATTTATTTGCTAATGTGGCATGAATGGCACATCAACAAAAATGAAACACTTGTAAAATGCTCCAACCCCAAACACTTATTAAGGCATGTTTGGGAGTGCATAAAAATAAGTGCTTATTTGGGCTGGGACCACACCATTAAGCACTTATTGCTGTTTTGGAAATAAGCCTGAAATAAGGGCTTATTTTAAAAATAAGGACTTATTTTTTAAGCCCAAATTTCCAGCTTTTTTAAGTGCTTATATAATAAGCACTTATTCAATTTTTTTTTCTTCCAAAATTATGCCCATTTGAATTTTAAAATGCCACTTATAAAATTATCCCTAATTGGACTTTATAAGCTTTTATAAAAGTATTTTCCTAAAAGTGCTTTCATAAAAGTACTTTCATAAAAAGAACTTTCACAGTGTTTTCGTAAAAATATTTTTATAAAAGTGCTTCCGTAAAAGTACTTTCATAAAAATATTTTTATAAAAGTAATTTAATAAAAGTAGTTTCATAAGGATATATTTTATAAATTTAAAAGAAAATAAAGGACAAAATTGTCACAAATGCTTATTAGAGAAAAAGGCTATGAAATGCCCAATATGAAATAAATGCTTATTTGGATGCCAAATGCAAATAAGTACTAATTCAATAAGCACTTACTTTTAACATAAGCACCCCCAAAAAAGGAACATGAACTCCAGCACTAGCATTAGCCGAAGGCCTTAGATCAATTATGAAATTTGTGAATATTGATGGTAGTCTTAAGCACAGCTACTTTAGCTTACAATGTATCTAAGCCATAAGAAAGTCCAAAATATCTCTATGGCAACAAACTGTGAACGTCAAAGTTGTAAGCTTTTTGGCTCGGTTAAGTATAATTTTATTACAGGGCAATCCTGTCCAGGGAACGAGAACTTTGGGAAGATAAGGCCCCATTTGGCATTAATTCTGAAGATTCTATTTCTCAGAATTAATCCTTCAAAAAAGAATTAATGGATTCTAAATTTTTCTAATTGTAAGAATCTATGTAAGCGTTTGGCAAACATTCACAATTCTTATTTCTCAGAATAAGAATGGTTGTTTGGTATGAATCCAATTTCTTCAAATTAATTCTGTAAGTGACAACACATAAATGCAACTTGTAAATGGCTATCCATCACATCTCATTGCCGTTCAAATAGCCTTTAAATGTAGCTAAGCAGAAGTAGAAGCAGAAATAGGAATCAGATCAGCCTTGATGGATTTGGTATCCTCATCGTAAATGGAGAAAAAATCCAGGCCTAAACCATTCAAGAGTTTTTCGAACTAGACTGACCTCTAGTTCAAGTACAAAACTCTCAAGCATAAGCATGTTGTTTTCAAGATGTAGCTCTGCATCCCATCTCTCAACGCAGCAACAACAGCAAGAAATGAGAAACATCCAGTGAAAAACCGAATCACAACCATTTAAATTAAATTAAACAGCGAAATTTAGCATAAAACAATTACCAATTAGATTGGATTTTCTAACAGAAAGGAAAATGAATCAAAACTATAAGCCACATAATCAAATGTAGAGAGAGAGAGATCGCTCCGGAGGAATAATGCCAAACGGGGCCTAAAAGTCTAAGTGGATCACCTAGGCATGACAAGGGTTTTACCAAGCCTTAGTTTAAAAGGAAAAAGTTTGCATATTCAAGCTAAATTGGGCGATGGACATAGCTCAATTCAGTCCAGCTCATTGACATTTAACAAGCTTAAAATTAACCTACACGTGTATGGTACGATCTTAGGAGAGAGATGGGAAATAGAATTTTTTATATATTCTACAAATCTTATATATGTTTTATGTTTTCTTAAAGAGAAAAAAAAAAACAAAAATAATATAATTAATTAAGATTTACTTAAGACCTTGGGTGGGACACATGATTTATCTACAAGATATATACATTAAGAGCAGTTACTATAGTCAATGGTCTTAAAGTATCACACTCTATCTTCACAAAATTGGTTTCCATGAAAAAATAAAAATTTTATGTACCACATTTATCATCATAATCCTTTATGCTTTATATTGATTATAATCCTTTGCCTATTTCACCCTTTACCATGCTGGTATAGTAATAGTAACCTAACCTATGAAAGCAAATCGAGAAAAGCATTAAATATGGAAAATAAAATAATCAGGACTTAAATGATCCCTACTTTACTTGGAATACTGGAGTTGGGCCATGCATTAAGAGTAACTGCGGTCTGCCAGACCCAAAAGTTTTAACGTGGGCAGAGCTGTCCAGAAATAATAAAATTTGGTTTTCCACTTTTCCTATTAACATGGAATTAAGGATATGCATGGATGATTAACTAACACACACGTACACTATGTAACAGTAAAATGTGTGATTATCATTGTGTAACGAACTTCCCTGGACGACCTATTCAATCCATACACTGAACAGCAAATCTCTTGTTTACCAAAATTTATGTCGATAATTGATGTAAAATCCATTAAATATAAAGTTTTACATCGATTACACTCTTCATCCATCACGTTTTTCAAAAAGCAATGGTCATTTTTACGGTTTAGTGTAAAATGTCATCGATGACAAATGTAGCCTAAACAAGTTTGTAAAATATACGAGGGAATTATAGCGCCAGCTGCATTGTAATTTATGACCATTCATACTCTTTCTTAACTCCATCTCCATGATTAGGGCTGCAGATGGATCAAATCGGATCCGTATAGGTAGATTCAAATTTGATTCATTTATGAGATCTCTCCCCTTGTGTGAGGTTTCCTTCTTCCCCCTCCCCACCCCACATCTCTCTAGCTCCATACTCTTTCTTGTTCCATCTTACTTTGCTTACTTTGTCGTTGCTCTCTCTAAACACCATTTAGGGCAAATTTTTTAAGCTTTAGGAAACTGACTAACTATACCTTTTGGCTCTGTTTGGTTTGTGGGAAGATTTGGGTGGGATGGGATGGGATGAAAAAGTGTAAAAATTTAACTTTTCATTGTTTGGTTTATATATGGGAAAATAATAAGAAAAGCACTGTCACGACTTGGTTCTTCGTCGGATTCATGTAAGATGAAGAAGAGAGCTGCATGACTGCAACTCTTATCTTCGACAAAGAGAAGAGTTGCAGTGGCCTAACAATGAAACAAAAAGCACACCAATAGAGAGGGGGAGAGGGAAAATGAGGAAATGAGAGATAGATAGGAGTGCTGAGAAAGCAGATCGCCACTACCGAGAGTTGCAGTAATGATCAGAGAAAGAAATAAATTAAAAAGGGAGGAAGATGGGAAGAATAGGAAGAAGAATAAGGTGAGGGAGAAGAGAGAAGAGGAAGATGGAGGGAGAGACAGAGAACATGGAAGGTAGCAGATCGCAGCTGGCCCTCACACTGGTTCTCTTGCCACTGCCGCCTCCTTTGTTCGAACGGGGAAGGCAATGAACAGTGTCTGATTTGATGGTAGCAGTGGTTCCTTGTCAGCATCTAGTGAAGAAAACAGTGGAGAATAGATCAGGTTGCACAGTTCGTCGTCGTTGGTTCGTCGCCTTACTCTAGTTTAAGAAAATAGTGGTTCCTCTATCATTCATCGTCACTAGTTCGTCACCTTACTACAGTTGAAGAAGGAGGCCCATCCCGTGAATGATGAAAACTCGAGTTTTCTCAAGTTTTTCCACCTGGGTCGCACTATTTTGGTGCGTCCCGAATTCTACGATTTTAAGAAAAATAAGAATATTTTTTGGAATATTTCCTTTTTTTTATCCCCATCCCACAAACCAAACGGAGCCTTACTGTCTCCAACCATTTACACGTGATTTCAATTGTTTGATTTAATTTTAAATTATTCCCAAAATAATACCCTTTGATTTAAAATTACATTTTTAACCTTTCATAATTTCATTTAATACATACAATTATACAAAGCATCGCTCCCTAAACAGAGAAGGATCACCATCGCCTGCAATAGTTATCTTTATAACTACGGACCGGTGGTGCGATGGTGGGGGGAAGCCTACAGCCAAAGGCAAGACAACAGCTGCTAAGCCCATAACAACAACCAAGAAAAGAGGACCGGCAAACATGCAGCCGTCACTGTTGAATCCAAAGCTAATTACAAAGGTGCTAAAGGCTGTTTGGATCTCACCGGAGAAAAAAGCAAGGAAGATGAGAGCGCCCCCATTCAACAAATTTAGCAAAGGTGACCTGATTGTCCAATATATTCTAAGTTGAAAGCGTTTGCCTACGCTATGTTTGGTTTGAAGGAAAACGTAGGGAAAGGAAGGAAAAGGTAAGGAAACCTTTACAAGATTCCTTCCTTTCCCTATCAAACCAAACATAACCTTAAGCAAATATGTCAAATTTCTATCGAAGGAAACGATCCAATCCTGCTGCAGTCCTCAAAGAATACATAAAGCGTGAAACAAAGAGTGATGGTACATAACAACTCAACTTAGAATAGGCCAACGCTCAACATGTATAGACAAACTAATGGTTGAAGCACGTTATAATCACTTAACTGAAATTTCAGAAATTTGTGACCGACACTTTTAAGTACAGAAACAGGAAAGCGAACCATACAATATTCGCCTTTCAAAACCGAAGGTATAACAGTACCCAGAACGCTATACGGCCATACCAACTTTTTGTTTAATTTAATATATAATTAAATTGGAGTAGGATGCATCCATATGGTGTGGACAAGAGAGTAGTACATTGCTTGGCAGTTGGCAAATATGCTATACAAGCTAATCCATTGGATTGAAGTGATGTGTACATCGTATTCAAGTTGTTTTCCCAAACTCGTGGCACTAACCCAATTTTCCTGTTTTCTTTTTTTAATTGTAAGAACATCTCAAGTCAACCATATCCAGCCCAGTCCCTTACCTAGCTTTGCTGGACCAAGACACTGTTTTGCCTGGTTTGGGTATAGGGTGGCGATGGGCTCGATTTGGGCCAAACTGAACACATGCAGGCCCAGCCTACCCTTCTATGTGAAATGATAGACTTATGGGTCAAATACAGTCCAAGTTGCAATGTGAAAGTATGCAGTAGAATGAATAGATTAAACTAATACTAACTAATGGAAATTAGCTATAAAAAAGACTAACTAATGAAAATTGGTAATTGAACTCTGGCCAGGGAGGGTAGGACAATGAGTTGCAAATCCAAATTCTTTCTTCGAATTCGGCACGGCTTGGGGAAATTGGGCCTAGTTTAAAAAAAAAAAAATCTAGATTCTACAAAATCCATTATAAGCCCGCTTCTGTTCAGAATAAGAAAAGTAATAGTTAAAATGAAAAAAAAAAAAAAGGAGACGAGAAGGCTGATGGCTCAAGTCTTGAGGAGGAGGAATCGCAGAATTGAACACAAAGTTAGCTAATGTGGGCTCTCTTCGTCTGTGGCCCAATGCATTTTGTTCACGTGCAGCATTTTTTTTTATTTTTTTTTGTTCGAACGTGGAGCATATTTTGATAATTGATAAGATGGAAAATGTTGTATATGATGAAAATCATGGGTGAAGCATGCATGCTAAATACCATCGAATTTCAAATTTCATTGATGAGTGACAATTTGAACATGGATAGAAAGTGACTGTGCCCTACACCTTGTGGCTCATACGGCACAAGGGTTCAATGTCAATTGGCTTGATTGATAGAAATGAATGGACGGAAGTCCCAATTGGTTATAACGTCTAATCATGTCTTAACTCGTATTATGTCATATTAGATGCTAGAAATGCACAGTGAAGGCAATTTTTTTTTTGTTGGTTTTTCATCTTATTATGTGTACAGTATTTCCATGTAAGTAGAGGTATGTGTTGTAAGGGATGATGTTGAAGTCTTAGGTATCTATTTCCATATTAATGATCTCCCAAATAGGTTTGGAAACTTGGTCATTTCAAAATTGAATTGGTTTACCAAATGCTAGGATCATGTGATTGTTCTAATTTAGGTTTGTTTTTTCCAGGCTTATATGGGTTTGGGTTGAGAGTGTGTGTGTGTGAGAGAGAGAGAGTTCTGTAATCTCAAGATTAAGGGCGTGGGTATGCCCTCCCCTATATCTTTTGATAATGGTTAATAAAGTTAAGGTGGTTGCTAAACACAACGTTCACAATACTTTTACACTCTAGATCTTCTCACAGAGCGCTCCTCACATCAATCTTACAACACATTTCTGCCATACATTGAGAATATATCCCGTATTTATATGTTATTATTCATACAGAGATATTTCCAATACATGGTGGGATGTGCTGTGAGGTTGGTTTGGAGTGCACTCTGTAAGGAGCAAATCCCAATTAAGAAAAAAAAAATCACAGGGCTATGTTTGCTAACCTGTTTTGGCCATAGATGGCCTATAAATGGGCCAAAAATAGTTGAAATGTTTAAAAAATGTTTGCCCTTGTATGAAAAAAGATAAGGATTGCTTGCACACTCTTGCAAATATCGTGTAGAAAAACACTACTTAGCCCTAAAACTAGGGACTACAAAATTGAACAACATGCCAATTGATCAGACGACTAAGAACGAGAGGGGTCGCCCATGATCATTAATCTGATTTCTATTGGGCTTAAACCCTTTGAAGTGTGAACGATTTCTCGATTATGACGTTCCTGTTGAAAGTTGGACTTGGATGCCAAATGCTCTAGTGCTGGTGTTGTCAACAGAAGCTAATCTATACTTTGGACTGGGGTTATAACAAAGGCTTTACTTCTATGAATAGTGACGACAATAACATCTTTTTCAGTCACGAGCTGAAGTCAGATCAACTAATCCAAACTCTCATATTGGGCTTGCTGAGGCCCAAGAATTGAAACCTTAGAAACTTTCACAACATAAAACCCATTTCCCTGGTCGATCAAATACGAAAAAAGTAATAACAAAGTATATGTCTAAATTAAGTTTAAACCAGGCGGCATTTTTTTGGCTTGGCTTAGCCTCGTTTAGATAAATGAGAATGGCTCTGTCCCTAAGCACTGAATTACATAAATAAGACCAAACTATATGCTCACGCAAACTGATTTATCTTTATTTCATGAATTTGAGTATAAATTGTAGAGGTACGTGGACCTTCGATGTTGAGATCAATCACCATTTACTTTTGTACCGTTGTTCTTTGGCTGGATCTATACTATATTCTAAAATGCAATAGTCTACATCAGATCCCTCAAATTGCTTCCCAACCCCGTTAGAATTTTGTGATTTCTTTTTTAAATAAAAAAAAATTAAATATGAGACTATTTAAGCTCACCCACAACCAAGTCAATTAAGAAACTGATGGTAACGTGAAGATTTTTTTAACACTGGCCTATGCATCCCATGGATTCATAGTGTTAAGGGGGAGGGAAAATCTATGATGTGGAAAAGATATGGTATGAAAAGAGTTTTGACCAATCAAAACTCACTCATGAATTTTGATAAAAAACACCTGATTCGCTACCATGTTTATAATTCCGGTTTATTGGTCAATTATTTTTCAGATATCATATCTTTTCCATATCATAATCGAACCCGGGGAGGGGGATGAAGGGTGGGTCTACAAAATGCCTGCGCTGTAGTTTGGTCATGTTTCCAGGATCCATGAGTAAAGATGTCCTCCACCTCCTCTGCTTAACTTAAAATTTAATTGAATTAAAGAAATAAGAAAAACAGATAAATGAAAAGCAGCATAACTTCCCATGAGACTGTCTCATGACTTGGAGAATTGAATGGAAGTGTTTTGATCATCCTTTCCGTAGCTTCTCTATATCTACCTTCTCCTGCTGGGGTCTCGACGTTTCGTCTGTGTTCCATCGAGGCAATAAATTAGAGTAATATAACAAGGAAGAAAGTTGCAGATCACAATGCAGGGCATATCCAAATTCGAATCCATATGGCATATGCAATGAATCCTCAAAAATGCCAGTTGAATTAATTTGAATTCAAGTGGGTATATATAATCTATACCTTTTATCAAATAATGAAGCAATCACCATCATAATTCCTGCATTATCCCAGCAATACAGGGTGACCTATAATATAATTTTATTATAAAGAAAGAAAGAGTATTTAGGCATTCTCAATACAGTAACAGATGTTTGGATGTTTTATCAGATCAAATCAGGCCATAGGAAATCAAACTTGTTGATTATTTAATTACGAGGCTTTCAATATAGAGTGTCGAATTCAGAAGTTGTCCACATGGGTTATGGAGGTATGCTGCCGAGTGTCTGACAGAAAATGAATGCTTGGTAGGCGAGGAAATTTCCTCAATTGCTTCAAAATTTTTCTGGTGTTGCAATACAATTCAAAGCCTGGCCCAACTTGTTGGAGCTATTAGTATTAGACGTGGCCCAACTTGCTTGTACAAGACATGAAGAGCTATCAAGCCAATTTATATGCATCGGTGGTCTCGAAAACGCCAAGGCGTTTTTAATACGACGGATGCGAAAATCTATTCTATTTGCACAGCAGGAGTTTTAATTAGATTGGCAATCCCACAGATGTACCCTGCATCAGCATCTCCATATATAGTAGGACTGTAGCTCGTAGGAGTATTTGTTATTTTGGCAGCCGAGATAGGACGTCCCACAGGTAAAGGGTCCACCGATGACCTGTCAGCTACGTACTAGGAGTAGGACAATTGTCAGCCCAACTTCCTCTCCTTCACATCCTCATCCCCACTGAATAATAATAGTAATTTATTATTATTATTACTATTGTAATGTGGGCCATAAAGCCTTTGTTTCCTGGGCAGACATGTGGAGGCACAATCTGTACCGGACATCTGATGGAGATTTTTGGGATTTGCCACGTGTTTAACCTCTTTTTGGCGTAATGCCGTAATGCGTATGCTTCTCTAGAGTTGATGATCAGTGATCAGTACCATGAACCGGAAGAGCCAGAGCTCCGAGAATGTGAGATTCCCCTGGGAAATGCTTGTCTTATTTTCTCATTAAAGAATCACCACATCTCTTGAATTTTCAGCACAGATCGGCTTTTAGCTTTAGGGGACAAACTTACGGACAGGGCTAACCCAATTATATATTTCCTCTTTGGCTTAGCAAAATGTTCACGCTTGTGGACCACTCTAAGAAGTCAGCTGCCAGGTTCATTTCTCTCTCTCTCTCTTCGGGAGGCGTAGTTGAATTTCTTAATTTTTTCTTGGAATTCTGAACACAGAAACCCAGAGCCGTGGTATAGTTGCTGAATTGGCTGAATTGATGAATTGCTAATTGGGTTGTCTTTTTGTAAATAATATGGCCACGTAATAATGTAGTGGTAAAGATGCACCTTTCAGCAATCCATCCCTCCATTTACTTGGATGCAAATTTTACACTTGGTTCAGTTTTGTATGTTTTTGTTTGACAATGTGCAAAAACATTCTTGCCTAATATAATATTTATTTATTTATTTTTTGGTCTCATCTTGCACTATTGGACAGTGCAAATTTTGCATCCCAAAACTTGAAGTAAAACTTGCATCACCTTCCTCCCACCTTCATTTTCTCCTAGGGACCGTTTGCACTCCCATGCATTTGGATTTGTACCACTACAAACAAATGGAACCCAAAGGAATTCACACCTTTATGGTTTCTTCACTAGAAGACAAACTGATTAACAATTCAGTTTGGCCGATTCAGCCATTATCAGGAGACTTTTTGTTTGCAAAATCCTTGTTGCTCTGGAAACTGTTTCCAATTGAAACCATCTGATTGGCCAATGATTAAAGCAAATTTTGATGACTTGGAGGAAGAAAATGGAAACACCTTTTTCGAATCTATCCTTATAACAAATTTGGATGTCATATAGGGAGCAAAGTCTAGGCCACAGGTCAAATAAGTATTTTAATGTTGCTGAGGCATGGGTGGGGAGAAGCAATCTTATGACTCTTCAATGATTCAATCATCAAAATACATTTGGCTAAGGGAGATTTGAAGATAGTGATCGACAATATCTTAAGGGAAGATCAACTACCTTGGAGCATTAAAACTGTTATGGAAGATATGGTATCGATCATCACTTAGGATAATAGCCACACATGTTTCGAAAAGATAACCAAACAACAAATTGGTTAGATTCTAGAAGTAGATGCCTATCTATTGAATGAAGAAAAGACAGCCAAATTGATAACGAGTTGCTGAGAATTTCGCTTAAAAAACTCCAGGGGTCCAACAACCCCTTGTCTCTTGTAATTTTTTTCTTTTTCTTTTCCCTTGATGTAATAAAAGGAAATGCAAATTTTTTATTTTTATTATTCCTGTACCAACCAGTATACGCTGCGATGCCCAACATCCAAATGAGAAGTTTAATGAACTTGGTTTTGTGGGTCTAGTTTTGAAAATAAAAAAATCTACCATGTCAGAAACATATGGTACGAAAAGAGTTTTGTCTGAGTTTTTATAAATTCCATCTGATTGGTTAAGAGTTAAGACATTTATGATACCGGGTGATTGGTCACAAATTTTTCGGACATGCACAGTCTAATCCTTGCAAAATATAAGAAACCAACCTCGTGAATAAGGACTTCCTAGGAATTTCGCTTTGAAAGAAAGGCGTCTTAAGATATCCATATGGAACAAAGTTTTTGGAAGCGATGACCCTAAAAACAGAGACCAGATCTGTGCCTCACACCGACCTGAGAGGTACATCCCACCATGCAATGGGAATATCTCCTGTATTTATGTGTTGTTATTTATGGGAGATGTTTTCCAATGCACAGTGGGATGTGCCAGTGACGTTGTTGTGAGGCGCTGTGTGAGGAGCAGAACCCAATTTCTAATAACGATCATAAAAATAGTCACACATGTTCTCGCACCGGATCCAGACTCATTTAAAGCTTGGGTACAATCGGTCATGGATGAAGGGTTTGGGTTTTGAAACAACCATCCTCCCCAACTTGGTACCTAATACCACGGATTGATCATAGTTATGTTGAATGTTGGAGCAACAGAAAGGTTGCTGACATTAAGGCTCAATTTTGAAAGAGTACAAATGCAAATATGCACAGCATAAATAAATAGAGAATTGATGAAGGGTGATTTGACCCGACCCTCTAACTAGGTGACACGTGTATGTGACTCAGTATATATGACAGCTCAGTATAGGCGGACCGACACGTGGACATGATTCGACGCAAGTAACAATTAACCAAGTATCAACTCGCCACAAAGCGAGATCGAGTGCCCTGGTGTCCCGAGCTGCACTCCGAGCTAAGCTCATCCCAGTCCACGAACTGAGAACAAGTTCACCCCAGGCCCAAGCAACTGGGTCACCCCGAAGACAACTCGTCTCAAGCAAAATCACTTCGACACGCCACCTGTAGCTCGCTACGGAATAACCCGCTGCAGAGTAGCTCGGCACCCAGCGAGAAGCTTCTTATCTGACAAAACCGTACCTGCCGCGCTGCTCCCACGTCCTTTGTCCAGCGGCGCAACACCTGCAGATTCAGAAGGTTCTACCCACGCCTCTCGATAGGTGGCGTCGCGACCTGCAGGTTGTCTCTTGATTGGCGGGACCGTACCAAGCAACGGTCACTGTAGCCTGCCTGCCTTCAGTCTTGACAATAATGGTCAGCCACCTCAAGATGTACCTAACAAGCATATCCCGCCGCAGTAGGGATACGTGGCCGACTCAGCCGAACTCGTCAGAGCATCGGTATATAGACACTTCAACTCCCCAGGGACCAAGGTATCGCATATTCACCACTCTAGATCTCATCTTCTTGCATACTCATTCTCTTTCTCAACTCACTACCGAGTTCTAACTTAAGCGTCGGAGAGTCCCCGCCGGGTGTTCTACCCCAGGTCCCTTCGTCCTTCTCGTAGGTATCTCTTGCTCATCGCCAGGTAGAAGCCTCGTCACTTCCAGCTAGGAGTGGTCGGATTGCGCATCATCAATTGGCGCCGCCTATGGGAATCGCTTCAAAAGGCTTATCTACCAAACTTTCACCAGTATCAATGGCGTCTTCTAGCAACGCCGGGCTTAACAACGGAACAAACACCTCTGGGGAGCACCTCCAAGCTCCCACTGTACGCATTGGACAGTTTATTGTACCCCTCAACACCTTTGGAGTTCCCACACTGGACCTACCCCAGGTCGCCGAAGCTGTGAACTCCCCACTCCCTTCTGCGGTGAACACCACCTTCGCTGAACCCGTTGTGGTCCCCCCGCGGTGGGGCAGAGCCAGCTTGGTGACTTAGTGAAGTGCGTATGAGTCATGCAAGCCCAAATGCAGCAAGTCCAGCAACTTTAGCATTACCAACAACAAGTCTTGTGTCACTTCTACCAGCAACAGTTCCCAGCGCTGCAGCAGAGCCAGCAGCCAGCCCAACCGCGGTGCCCCGTAACACCGCTGAACCAACAGTCGTTCGATTGCCACCGAAGTAGTCGACCTCACCATAGGGGGGAGACCTCCCAGGCCTCGTCCCACAGCAGGAGAGGACCAACAGCCCCTGCTGCCTCGCAGCAACAAGGCAGGTCAGGGAGCGCTCGCCCCGCCAAGGTCAGTCCGTCCCAGCACATGCAACCGGAGGCCTTGTTGGCGGGCAATCGGTTCGAAGTCCAGGCAACAAACTCTGGGCGAAGTCCTTCAGCTCGCAAAAGCCAATTCCAGTCAGATTCTCACCAGGCCAAGGCCCGACCTGGCAGCACCGAAACAACTAGCACTAGCGCGAACTCAGCCAAGAGGTAGCAGAGGCGGCGTCCCGAATCCCGTCGTGCACTAATCCCTGGACAGCTCACGGAGCTCGACCAGCCCGAGCAGCCCAAAGGTAAGGCAGGAGCGGACCCGGGAGTCACAAAAGTCGTGCCCCTCCTTTCGGTACCATCTCCCCTCTCTCCTATCCTCCTAACAGATCCCATGCCAAAAGGCTTTAAAATTCCCCCTCTAGACAAGTACGATGGGTTGTTCGATCCGAATGACCATGTGGACTCCTTTCAGTCTCAGATGCACCTCCACGGAGCCAGTGAAGCCTACATGTGCATCACCTTCTCCATGACCTTTAGAGGAGTAGCGCGCACATGGTATAGAAACCTCCCATCCGGAACAATCCGGAGATGGGTGCAGTTCGTGCAAGCGTTCACCTCGCACTTCATCACTAGCAAGAAGTGTCCGAGGTCGCAGGAAAGCCTTCTCAACATCATCCAGAAGAAGGGAGAGTCCATCTGGAGCTATATCAAGCGCTTCAACGACACCTACCTCTTGATCCTGAACTTGGACCCCGCGGTGAGACTTGCCACAACCAAGAGAGGAGTCACTCACTAGGAGTTCAAGTGGCACGTGGTAGCAAACAAGCCTAAGGACATCTATGCCTTCCTCAAACCCGCCGACCAATTCATTGAAACTGAAGAGGAAATGAAACAGAAGGCCGGAGCCCCAGCGGAGAAGAGGAGGAGAGACGACGACAAGGCACACCACGGAAACGGTAAGAGGAAGAAGAGCAGGTCCCCGACCAGGGGAGACAAGTCAGGTTGGCACCCCCGAGCTTCTCCAGTTGAGAGGACGAACTACACCCCCCCTCAACGCGAGGCGAGGGGAAATCCTAATGACAATTAAAGATGCACCATTTGTAAGGTGGCCACCCCGGATGAAGGGGAACCCTGCCACCAGGAATAAGAATGTATATTGCCATTTCCATAAAGACCACGGTCACAGTACCGAAAACTGTAAAAGTTTCTGTGACGAGATTGAGGAACTCATTCGTCGTGGTTACTTAAAGAATTTTGTACAGAAAAATAATAAAAGCCAGATAGATCGGCAGGGGGAACAGAGGAGAGACGCCCCCGAGTCCAGTAACAGGCGAGCCGCGCAACAAGAACCACCCGAAGAAAGACCAGTCCGCGAGGTGATAAACACAATCACATGTGGATCCATCGTCGCGGGCTGCACCTCGGTCCGTGAACTGGAGCATGAAGAGCGGAACCTACCGAAGCATCCGCGGCCTGCAAACCCCCATATCTTTCACCGAGGACGATGCGCGAGGAGTTCAGTATCCCCATGACGACGCACTGGTCATAAGGATGAAGATTAATGACTTCGAGGTCAGACGTGTCTTGGTGGATTCAGGAAGCTCAACCGACATCCTGTTCAGAAGCACCTTTGACAAGTTACAGCTCCGGGAGGATGACCTCCAGCCCGCGAGCACCCCTCAAATGGGTTTCAGTGGAGAAGTTAGGCCCCTCGGTCGAATCTCATTGCCTGTGGAGATCGGGACGCTGCTCTGCATTGCAAGATTCAAGCACACCTTCCTGGTGGTGACCATGCCTTCCCCGTACAATGCCCTTATAGGGAGGCCCATCACCCACGCGCTTCGTGCCGTGGTGTCCACCTCTACCTGACGATGAAGTTCCCCATGGACTTCGGCATAGGAGTAGCCCGAAGTGATAAGCTTGAGTCTCGAAGGTGTTGAGCTCGAGCGGCCCGTGGAGTACCCTGAAGAACGAGCTGCGCCGATCGAGGAAACGGTGTCTATCCCGACTTCAAAGGAACACCCGACTAGGACCCTCCAGATTGGAGCAACAGTAGAAGAACCCCTCCGAACTCAGCTGGTAAGTTTCCTACTCAAAAATTTAGATGTATTTGCATGGTCTGCGGCAGAGATGCCCGGCATAGACTCGAAAATAGTAACTCATAAGCTAAACACTAATCATCTAGTTAGGTCCGTTAGGCAAAAGAAACGCAACCTCGCCCCAGAGCGCTGGAAGATAGTCGACGAGGAGGTCGGAAAACTTCTCGCAGCCGATTTCATCAGGGAGGCCCACTACTCGAACTGGGTGGCTAACCCCATTTTGGTGAAAAAGGCCAATGGTAAATGGCACATGTGCGTCAACTATACCGACCTGAATCGAGCTTGCCCAAAGGACTGTTTTCCGCTCCCCAAAATCGACCGTCAGGTGGACGCGACCTCAGTGCATGAGTTGCTAAGTTTCCTAGACGCTTACTCGGGCTACAACCAAATCAAGATAGACCCCGCCGACGAAGAGAAAACGGCTTTTATTACCGAACTGGGCCTGTACTGTTATAAGGTCATGCCCTTTGGGCTAAAAAATGCCGAGGTGACCTACCAGAGACTTGTAAATTGAATTTTTGAGCCACTGATTGGCGACAAAGTTGAATGTTATGTAGACGACATGGTCGTCAAGACCCGACTTTCGAACTACTTAATAAGCGACCTGCAATGCATATTTGAAATCTTGCGCAAGTATAATATGAAGCTAAACCCAAACAAGTGTGTCTTCGGTGTCACCTTGGGAAAATTCCTGGGCTACATAGTCAGCCAATGAGGCATCGAGGCTAACTCTGAAAAACTAAAGGCCATCCTAGATATGACCCCACCTCGTAAATTGAAGGAAGTTTAGAAGTTGAATGGTCGCATAGCTGCCCTGAGTCGCTTCATGTTCAAATCGGAAGGTTGCTGCCTGCCTTTCTTCAAGGCCATTAAGAAAAGTAAAGACTTCGAGTGGACTAAGGAATGTCAGTCTGCCTTTGACGAACTAAAAAGTTACCTGGCTAGCATCCCAGTTTTGACCTGACCCGAAGAGGGTGACGTTTTAAAGTTGTACCTCTCCGCAAGCGACGAGGTAATCAGCTCGGTACTGATAAAAGAAGTAGACCAGGTCCAACGACCTATCTACTACATGAGCAAAGTTTTGCAAGGTGCTGAAACTAGGAAACTTCGACCGTACTTCCAGGCCCACACAATCGTCGTCCTTATCAATCAGCCTCTAAGGCAGGTACTATTCAAGCCCGAAGTGTTTGGGAGGCTGACGAAGTGGGCTATAGAGCTCAGCGAGTACGACATTCGGTATGAACCTCGAACGGCAATCAAGTTCCAAGCCCTAGCCGATTTCATGGCAGAATGTACTTTCAACACCACAACGCCCGAAGTGATGGAGATCAAGTATGCGAAAGAAGCCTCCACCAGTGTGGAACCAGCCCCAATTAGAACGAAATCAACCTGGGATGAGGAGCCTTGGATCCTCCACATAGACGATTCGTTGAACCAGCAAGGAAGCTGAGCCAGAGTCATCTTATGCGGTCCAGGCGGAGTGAAGCTGGAGTACGCACTCCGCTTCGAGTACGTGATCCAATAACGAAGCGAAATACGAAGCACTGATAGCGAGACTCATGCTAGCAAACGAAGTACAAGCGAAGCACCTCGTCATTTGCAGCGACTCACCGCTCGTGGTTAACCAGGTAACCGGCGATTACAAAGCACGTGACCCCACCATGGCCGCCTACCTTGCCAAGGCCAGGGAAGTTCTACACGACTTTTCTATCGTACTACATCAAGCAAATTCCAAGATCTGAGAATGCTGAGTTCGATACCTTATCTCGACTAGCCAACACAAGCAACAACTCCATGAGGACCGTGTTTATAGAAAACCTGCCTCGGCCCAGCATTCTCGAGGGGGCAAAGGTGGTAGCTCTTGTTACACAAGCAGCGCCGAGCTGGATTGACCCACTCGCGAGCTACCTACTGCGCGGGACCCTCCCTGCAGATCGTAAATCAGCCAGAAGGGTGGAGCGACAGGCAGCCAAATGCATCGTTATAGACGGGCGGCTGTATAGAAGATCTTACATGCTCCCCTACTTGCACTGCTTACGACCCTCAGAGGCCAAGCTCGTTCCCTGTGACACTCATGAAGGGCAGTGCGGCAGACACTTGGGGGGCAGGGCCCTCGCCCAGAAAGCATTGTGCCAAGGATACTGCTGGCCAACGATGAAAGCGGATGCACTCGAGCTCGTCAAAAAATGTGATAAATGCCAGAGACACGCCAATATCCATCATCAACCCACTGCCGACCTGAAGTACCTCACCAGCCCATGGCCCTTCGCACAGTGGAGAATCGACATTCTTGGACCATTCCCACCAGCGACAGGAAAGAGCAAATTCCTGGTGGTAGCAGTGGATTACTTTAAAAAATTGGTAGAGGCAAAACCCTTAGTGACAATCACAGCTCGAACGGTACAAAACTTTTTTTGGAAAAATGTGGTATGCCGCTTCGGTCTACCTCGAGTGCTCATCTCAAATAATGGCAAGCAGTTCAAGGATATCAAGTTTCAAGATTGGTGTGCCGAGATGGGGATACAGCAGAACTTTACCTCAGTAGTGCACCCTCAAGCGAACGGGCAAGCAGAAGTCACAAACAGGGCTATACTCCGTGGACTGAAGGCCCGCCTAGCCCGAGCCAAAGGGTTATGGGTGGACGAATTGCCCAGTGTACTATGGGCCTATCGAACCACCATCAAGACCGCCACAGGCGAAACCCCCTTTAATCTCACCTACGACACAAAAGCAGTAATCCCGGCTGAAAATCGAGGTGTCTACGCTACGATTAGAAGCTTACGACAAAGAGACCAACGATGATGAGCTCCGCACCTACCTCGACCTGATAGAAGAGGTACGGGACCTCGTGTATATTCGGGCAGCAGCATACCAACAAAAGGTGGCTCGGTACTATAACAACCGGGTCAGGAAGCGGCACTTCCGTGTAGGCGACCTGGTCCTCCGGAAAGTAATGGTACCTGAGCCCGGAGCGGGTAAACTGTGGTCGAACTGGGAAGGTCCCTACCAGGTAAAGAGAATACTTGGGGAAGGTACGTATGAGCTCGAAATGTTGGAAGGAAAGCAGGTACTCCGAGCCTGTAACATTAGCAACCTAAGGCAGTACTACCTGTGACTGATGGCCCGGAGTGGACACCGAGTCACTCCACATGGGCGAACTAAGTCTCAGTCGCCTCTATGGCATGGACGAAATAAGTCCCAATCGCCTCTATGGCATGAGCGAGGTAAGTTCCAGTCGCCTCTATGGCATGATAGCTGTTGTTTCACTATTTTGTCTTTTGTCTCAATTGGGTTTCTGAAAGACTAAAACCCAGTTGTAACTTTCGTCAAGATTAAACGGGGTAGTAAAAATTAACGATGGGTTAGTAGCAGTCCTATCATTAATCCTATATGGTTAATGGGCTTAAAGGGATTGGCTAATAGGACAAAACAATATTATTTAATAGGAGCGAAAGTGGGTTCATACCCAACCCAGACGCGTATTGGGCGCCTCACATCCATATCCACCGCGTATTGGGAACATCTCCCGTGAATAGTAATTAATAAGTAGGAGAAATGTTTCTAATGCATGGCAAGATATGCATGCGAGGTGCCTGTGAGGAGCAGATCCGGTCTGTACCCAACCTCCCCGATCAGGCAAGGATGGGGATGGAGACTGCCTTAGCAGGGATAGGGTGAGAAAGGAATTAATAAAAATTCTCGATTGGGGATAGGGAATGAAGTTCAAACCTCGCTATATTTTAAATACTATATTTAAAATATTATTTGTATTTTAATTTTTTTATTTTAAATAAAAACTTTTTTAAAAACAAACTTTTAATTAAAAAAATTGAGGATTCAAGTCCCTAATGGGGAACCCAACTCCATCAGAGACCGGAGATGCATGCTAAATTTTTTTCCCAATAGGGTTCAAGGTCGGAGATGGGGATAAATTTAAAACTTGGGGTTGGGACAGAGAGTATGATCCCCTCCCCGAGCCCTCTTATTGCCATTCCTACTTGGGGGTCATCCCCCAAACCCATAAATATAGTTAAAATAATTGTGGTAATTATAAATGCACTATCCAATACTTGTGGAAACTATAAAAAGTTTCCATTTATTTATTTGGATAATTGGAATTTTTATAATTTAACTTTCACTAAATTAAATTACCAAAATCAGTAATTATTGCTAAAAAATTATAGTAAATATCAAAATTACTGAAAATGTAAAAAAAAATTATATCTATTGAAATTAATTTTCCACTGAAATTTTACTAAAAAAATTTAGTTATTATTTGATAATATCATTAAGTATTAATAAATTGACCAAAATTACTAAAAATATCAATAACTACTTATTGTTAAAAAATTACTGATAATATCAAATTTATTGAAAATGTAAAAAAATAAATTTATATTTCTTGAAATAAATTTTCCAATGAAAAATTACCGACATTTTTAATTATTAATTTTTTTATTTATTTATATTTTAATTAATTATTAATTTTCAGTAATTATTGATTTCAATAATTAATTTTCAAAAATTCAAAAATTAAGTTACAAAAATAAGTAATTTTTAGTAAGTAAATCTTAGTAATTAAACTTTCCAATTTACCAAAATTATGAAAAATTATAATTTAGGTGTTGATATTTACTGAATAATATTCAACAATATCAGTAATTATTAAAATATCAAAAATATTTCACAAATTAATTTAACTATCCAAATAAATTTAACCGCATTTTTGGTTTTAGGGTGGTTTATTGGGCCTGTAATATATAAGAGGTGTTTTAGGAGGAATTTTAGGTGGGACCGTGGAAGAGATAGTTTAGGAGAAATTTTAGGAGGGGGTTGGTTAAGTGATTAGGAACATGAGAATGAGAGAGAGTTGGAATGGTACTCTAGTGGAGAAGAGAGGACCGACACGTGGCTATATGGAAGGGCTGGGAAGGGGTAAGGAAGAAAGGAGAGAGCGTTGAGGAGAAATAAGAGAAGGGGGAATGGGAGAAGGAGAGGGTTGCTCATGTGGCCTATGTGAGACCATTATTCCAACCATGGTTTTGAAAACCGGACCAGATCGGACAGTTTGGACTTGTTGACTTGGGAACCGTTCAGGCAACTAGTTCCATTTCACCCTAAAACCACTCTTGGACAAAAAAACGTTGATTTGGTCAGCGACCCATTGACCCAAGTGACAGAACCATTGACCCATCAACCCAGATAATGATTTTTGACCGTTTTTTATTTTTTAAATTAAAATGAACCATCTGTTCGAGCGAGACGATCGAACCATTTAACTTGGGAACCGGTCCCCAAAATGGTTCCATGTCCGGTCCGATTTTTAAAACGTTGGTTTTTGTTTGATATCTATTATCAATTTAGGTTAGCTTTTTTTTTATTTGAAATATATTTAAGCTTTTTATTTCATTTTAGAGATTAAATCAGATTTTACCCTTACATGTGGTCTACTTTGACACTTACCCTTACATTATCAGTGGTTTACTTTGACCCTCACCCTGACACGTGGCCTTTTAAATGATTGTGTATTAACGAGCATATTCGTAACACAACCAGTCGACTCACTCTGGCAATTCGCCTACCCATTTGGGCGAACTTGAACAGTTCTGATCATTAATCAAATTCAGATACATAAGAGTTCATATCTACTACAACCATGCATGGTTACTATCCTCTTTGTGATCCCTCAATGAAACGCAAAGTCAGTTCAGGCAAAGTTTCGAATTGAATTTATTTTCATTATTAGTGTGTTGCTGTTTTATAAGTTATTTGGCTCCCACAGAGAGCGAAAAAAAAGAGAATGGTAACGCAGCAAGAAAAGATGACGACTAGATGAGCGTACCCTTTGAAACTTCAACCCGAAGCACCAGGCCGTTTTCAACCCAATATCACTTTTGCCAAGTGGCGAAAGGAGTATTCTATTTTATCACCCATTGACATTACCATAATAGTTTTTTGTTTATTCTTTTTTAATGGGAATACAGAATACTCCAAATTAATGCTGATGACATCCATAAAGTTGCCCTTATTGCCTATTGGGAGTCGAATCTCTATCGTTGAATATGTTACCCGCATTTCAACTTCCGCACCAACTGTTGGACTACTCAATTACATACCAACTGAATTGTATGTTTGGCTTCATATATACATTTAAGGTCCCTTAGTTGGGGGAATGGGGGTCTTGAATTTGAATTGGTTAGGTAGAATAGGATTCTGATTCCTATTTCGATGGAATGGTATTTCATTTGAGAGAATCGTCAGTTTGGCCTCCTAGAAATGAGAATCTCATTCCAGCCTCTCAACATAACAAACGACTTAAAACCCCACGAAACTCATTTTGGGAATGGAGTCAACAGACAATCAGTCCAAATGTCTCATGCACGTAAAATCCAAATGTTTCTCCAAATGTCTCACGCACGTAAAATCCAAATGTTTATATTTTTAAGTGTTTTGATCCCGTTATCATCAACACCTCATAATAGTTAAAATCAGTGTTTTCAACCCATCATTGACCTAGCCGATTGAACCATTTGAACCGTCACCCGATCAAGATTTTGGGTCCAGTTCTATTAAAACCCTTTGGTCGATCAAAAACCATTTGACCCAATTGGTTCAACCATTGACCCATTCATCTGGGTCACTAGGCCACAGGTTGCACACTCAATGAATGTAAACTTTTGGAGGCCTCATATTGCAGTTTTTAATATTGTTTATAAATAAAGAATTAAAAATTGGATTAAAAACATAAATAAATTATAATATAACATATATAAAACATAATTATACAATATTTATTGATAAAATATGTATTTGTACACACACAGATATATATCTTAAATACATAGATGATGATATGGCACAGTCTGACCCCAAAACAAAAGTGGTTTAGCCTCTGGATCAGTTTTTAAAACATTGATTAAAAACAAAACAAAAAATAACCATACATTGTTGTGGGCAAAAAATTCGGATTTTCTTTAAGTAGCTAAGATCAATGATTTATTGCTTTTGTGCTTTTTGAATAAATTAGCAAGGAGGTTATGGTCTCTTTAATGGCTGAACCTAAAATTTGGTAGATCACTTTACTATACCTTCACATATTTAGTTATTTAACTATTTTTCTATTAAAAGACAGAATAGATACTTCACTTAAACTACTTGAGCCATCATCAAAGGGGGCTTAATAATTTAATTTTTTATAAGAAAATTTTATTAATAATTAAAAAGAGGGAGGGAAAGAGACCTAACCCTTGAAACAAAACTAGGAGTTTGAGCTCAATACAAAGGAGAAACTGAAAATAATAAAAACAAAAATAATTTAAGAATAACGGGGGTGGTAACCTTTGTTTATTCTAGAAGGTCTACATTTTCTAACTAAGATCTTTCCTAGGTCTTTTTGGATTTAGAGTTCTTTTTCTTCTTGCTTTGCATTGTCACCCGATCTTGATTTGAACTATTCGTCTCCTTGGGTATAACAATTATAACCAGATTCTTATCAATAGGATCACCTTTCTTTGCAGGAGTGGCCATATAAACGGAGGTCATTGCACCTATATTTTCAAGAACACCTTTAACTCTATAATCTACTAAAAAGAAAGTGGACATTATCATGGAATTCCAACCTCCTTATCATCACAACTCCATTGATTAACCTTTGGCCAAGGAAAATATGGCATTTCATCATCACACCCTTTTTCAATTGTTTGTGTTGTTCCCATCACCTCTTGTGCTTCTGTGATAGAAAGCATGTGATTACTTTCCTTTATTTGGTATTCTTGTTCTTTTTCTATGTCCTAATTGGAATTTTGTTGAATAGCTTTTGTACCAACCTCTGGTTCCATTTTGCATTGTATGAAGACTTACATTGTGCCCTGATTTGCACCATTACTCATATCTTCATTTTCTCGAACACCTGGCATGTCAAGTATAACAAAGCGATCCTTAGGGATATTATCTAGGGATTTACCAATAAATCTTGGCTCTCACTCTTCTAATGGGGTTTGAATAACTAAATTCGCTACAACAATAGTAAATCGATCATTGTAAAGACCTCCATCTTTTACAACCTCAAATTTATATGGACCCGAGTTGGTATTATTGGTAGGAACCACTAGAGCTATATCCGTTTAGACTAAATTGCTCATATGTTGAAAGATCTACTTAACTACCGGTCGATTGATCTCCATCTTCTTTGGTTCGATAGACCTTTTATCTTTGGAGGTGAGAGTCATCTTCTCTCCCTCCAACTTCTTTCCTTCCTTCTTGATCCTCTAACAGCATTCATCTTGATCATGGCCATGTTTATAGAAAAAATTACAATATTTGGGAAGATCTTCATACATAATCTTCTACCAAAATCCTTCTTTGCCAAAACCAATCCAAACCCGAAACCCTATTCGGATTTTCCTTCAACAAATTAACTTTCACACAAACCCTAGCAGCTGTTGTATGGGTAAGGCTAATAGTTGCCAAATCAACCTTTAAAACTGTCCCTACGACCTAGGAATTGGAACGAATAAACTGATCATTGTAGAGATTGACCGGCAATCCTGGGAAACTACGGAAGGCTCTGTTATGGGCCCGAGCATAGGATCTCGTCACGGGGCGGTCCACGGGGAAAACTCCTAGCCTTCCCTTGCCCTTCCCTTTGCGTGCCGACCCTATTATGGCGAACTAGGGGGTGATTTGTCCAAGAGATCACCCTAACTCTCCTAAGATCTTTCCTTGATCGAAAACTCAATGCCTTTACTTCAATTCGTTGCTCTTAAATAGGAGATTACAGAAGGAAATTCCTTATTGGATTCGGCTAGGCTAGAGTAATCCAACTCAAACTCAAACTCCTAATGGTAACACAACTCTTACTTAAGAAGATAAGATAAGATAAGGTTAAGGGATGAGGAATGATCTAGTTGGCGGCGAGTTGGCGAGCAGAGCTGTTGTGGTAAGATAAGTGTGGACCCACCCTGATGAGCTATCGTGTGGGCCCCACTCTACTGCTGCTACCGGGCGGTGCGCCCGTCTCACAGTGCGTGCTGTTGTCTAGTGCTGCTGCCGTGCGACTGCCTAGTGATGCTGCCGTGCTGCGCGCTGCTGGGCGGTGCGTGCTGCTACCTATGACTGTGCCGCAGCGTGCTGCCGGGCGGTGTGTCCATAACATCACACCCCTCTTGGACAACGAGCTTGTCCTCAAGCTCGAATTAAGAATGGGTGTCGGGAATGACTTTGCCCTCCTGGATCGGGTTCCAATGAAGGGGGTTCATCCTCATCTTCCTCTTGTTCCACCAGGAGGCAGAAAAGTCTCTTGCACTTGTGCTCGGCTGTGTAGAGTTCATCGCAATTAAAACATTGCCCCCTCGCCCTGCGTTTTGCCATCTCAGCCCTGGACAAGTGCTTAATAGGAGGTGTAGCGACGCTGCTCCCCACACTGAATGCTGATCTGGAATTGGTGCTCGTCTGTGGCTTCCCTTCTCGGCTGGCTGTTGGATATGGAGCCATGCCGAGTGGTTCCAGGGATGCCTATGCTGATGGAGGCCGCCCCACACTGAAGGTTCTGTGGCTGAGTTGTAGTTTGCGTTCGAAGGCGCGTGCTAGGTTCATGGCTGTGACCAGGTTGGGCGGGCTCTACATCTCTACATCAACTCTCAAAGGTTCGGCTAGACCAGCTGTGAACATATCCACCTGTTGGTCTAGGCGTACTGAAGAGGCTCTGGCGAGAAGGGTCTGAAACTGCCACTGATACTCTGCTACGGTCCCGGTCTGCTTGAGGTTAATGAGTTCCCCCAAGGGGTTGCTTATTAATGGGGGTCCGAACCGAAGGAGGCAGTACGACTTGAACTAATCCCAACTAAGACCTAGTTCTTCCTGCTCCACTCAGTAGAACCAGAGCTGCGCTTCTTCGGTCAGGTGGAACGCGGCCAGGCTGACCTTGTCCCTCTCCTCCGTGCGCTGATTACGAAAGAATTGTTCACAGCGCTACAACCATCCCAATAGGTCACCGCTGCCGCTGTATGAGGGAAACTGCAGACGACTGTATTTGGGTATAACCCCTGCTGCTAGGGTGGCGTTCTGTCGTTCACCGGAGCCCTCGGCCCGATCTGAACGGTGACTGTTGTTGGTGGCCGCCTCTTCAGGACTCCTTTCTCTGGTGGAGAAGTATAACTCCAGTAGACGCCGAAGCTCCCTGACATCCTCTTTGACTTCTCTTACTTCCGCGTGATTTTCCTCGAGTCGGTATTCCAGTTCGTGAACCTTGGATGATAGCTGCTCTATGTTGCCCATGACGCTAGGCTCTGATACCAGAATGTTATGGGCCCGAGCGTAGGATCTCGTCACGGGGCGGTCCACGGGGAAAACTCCTAGCCTTCCTTTGCCCTTCCCTTTGCGTGTCGACCCTATTGTGGCGAACTAGGGGTGATTTGTCCAAGAGATCACCCTAACTCTCCTAAGTTCTTTCCTTGATCGAAAACTCAATGCCTTTACTTCAATTCATAGCTCCTTAAATAGGAGATTACAAAAGGAAATTCCTTGTTGGATTCGGCTAAGCTAGGGTAATCCAACTCAAACTCAAACTCCTAATTACCTACTCCTAATGGTAACACAACTCTTACTTAAGAAGATAAGATAAGATAAGGATAAGGGATGAGGAACGATGTAGCTGGCGGCGAGTTGGCGAGCAGAGCTGTTGTGGTAAGATAAGTGTGGACCCACCCTGATGAGCTGTTGTGTGGGCCCCGCTCTACTGCTGCTGCCAGGCGGTGCGCGCGTCTCACAGTGTTGCTGCCGTGCAGTGCGTGCTGCTGCCGTGCAGTACGTGCGGCTGCCTAGTGCTGTTGCCATACGGTGCGTGTTGCGTGCTTGCTGGCGGTGCGTGCTGCTGCCTATGACTGCACCACAACGTGCTGTCAGGTGGTGTGTCCATAACAGGCTCCCAACCCAACTCCAAGCCGGGCATTTGTCGAAGAAAACGAAACAAAAAAATCTTTAATCGCTACAACTTTACATAACCAAACCCAAAAAAAGAAAAAAAAAAACTCACCTTCATCTTGTAACCGAAATAGCACATGCTTCGAATCTAAAAACGTAACAACTATTGCAGCTTCGAGAGCAAACATCCCTACAACAAACTCCCTGATATCTGCCATAGATGGAACGAATAATGACCATGTACGCCTTCGTCTTTCATTGAGTTACTTGTAAAACCCTTACCGTTTATATTTCGTTCATTTAATTAACGAGTTTGGAGACTAGAAATGCGGTTTACAGTCCTGCACCATTCACCCGATGGCCAACATTGCTTTTATCCATTGGAATAATTCTTCAAACAGTAGTTCTAGTTCCATGTGATTATTGTAGCAGGGAGAAGGTGACGTGGCTCCTGGTTTTTTTGCATATATATACGTGCATGTGCTTTCTTCCCCCTCTTTTTTGTATTTTTGTATTTTTTTTTTTTAAATTCCCACTTCCTCGCTTTTACCTATGCAGTTCTTTTACTTTTACTTTCACGACAAGTCTGCTTTCTCCCTCCCATATTTTCACTCCCCTAAAAATTTTCTTCAATATCCTTAAATTTTTGTTGGTCCCGTTCTGCACTTTGGGCTCCTATTGGTTATTTGTAAATTTATGATAATATAATGGTGTGATTTTAGTGTGAAGGTCTCGCTGAACTCCAAAATCCTAAATTTAAGATGCTTTTCATAAGTTGTTTGCTTTACATCTCAACATCCGTCATCAGCGCAGCAGTTATCAAATGCCACCTTGGTCCTTGGAATTTGGTTTGTTTTCCTTTTCGGGATAGGCAATGTGTGTGGGTGGGGTGATGAAGCTGTGGACCCTGTACAATGATCTTAGTGGGGGTTAGGAATTAGGAGAACTGGAGAAGGAGGTGCACGCGGTGCTCGCTGGCGGACACCGATGCCCATCTTAGTCTTGTCTGGCCTTTTCAGTGAGACCATCTAGAGACCATCGATGCCCATCGATGCCCATCTTAGTCTTGTCTGGCCTTTTCAGTTTTCATGGGCACCTTGGCCTTTTCAGGACAGGCCATTTTATTTTTAGAACCCAACTTAGGCTGGCCTGGCCTGGCCTGTTGTTGGGCCTCGAAAGAAAACTCAATTAAAAATCTCAAACTGAAACGTCGCTTTCCACATGCTCCTTTTCAATTCAACTAGAAGTTGTACAACGGCCGAAACAACGACGCTTTAGGATCAAAAAAGAAGGATAGATCTTACGGCCGTGGCCCGTGGACCCCGTTAGAAATTATACGCACAACGAATCAAATATTCAACCAACAAGTAAATACCGAACCATCCGACGGTCATCCTTTTCCGAATTCCCAGTGGTAAAATCTAAAGTCATCGGCCGGCCGGCTGTTCAATTCTTTTCGGTTCAGGAAATAATAATAATAATGATAATAATAAATTATTAAACAAATATAATAATAAAATTGAATAGGCCCGTTTTGTACACCAACCAATGAAAAACAGTAGAGATTTTAGAGCAAGGGACAGAGTGGGCTATAAATTATCGCTCAAAAGGCTGTGGAGAAGAAAACGCGCTTGACCTTGTTAACTTCGCCCGTCGACTCTCC
>NW_010729142.1:2860920-2882795 GCF_000365185.1 Nelumbo nucifera | reverse complement strand
ACCACCACCACCTCCTCCTCCCCCTCCGGCGTCAGGACTCGCCAAGCTGGCACCAACAATCCAAATTCCGCACCCTGATTTGGAAGCAGAATGCCACCTGCTTAAGCTCAACCTAACTTGCAATCTATTCTAAAATTTCCCCCTTTTCAGATCCTTCAATTTCGTCAAACAAGTTTATATTTGTTGATTTTGGCTTCTTTCAGTGATTATCGATTTGGTAGAGATTTCATCTCGTTCTCCGCCTTGATCCCTTTGGATTAGTTGGTGTGTTTGGGGGCATGGCGGATATCGTGAAGCAGATCTTAGCGAGGCCGATTCAATTGGCTGATCAGGTCACCAAAGCCGCCGACGAGGCCCATTCCTTTAAGCAGGAGTGCGCTGAGCTTAAATCCAAGACCGAGAAGCTCGCCACACTCCTCCGTCAAGCTGCTCGTGCCAGTTCCGACCTCTACGAGCGTCCCACTCGCCGCATCATCGATGACACTGAGCAAGTCCTCGACAAAGCCGTCGTCCTTGTCACCAAGTGCCGTGCTAATGGGCTCATGAAGCGCGTCTTCACCATTATTCCCGCTGCTGCCTTCAAGAAAATGTCCTCTCAGCTCGAAAATTCCATTGGCGATGTATCTTGGCTCCTCCGCGTCTCCGCTTCCGCAGATGACCGTGACGACGAGTATCTCGGTCTTCCTCCCATCGCCGCTAACGAGCCCATCCTCTGCCTTATCTGGGAACAGATCGCTACCCTCTATACGGGATCTCATGACGATAGATCCGACGCGGCTGCCTCTCTCGTATCGCTCGCCCGGGACAACGATAGATACGGTAAGCTCATAATCGAGGAAGGTGGAGTTGTGCCCCTTCTGAAATTGGCTAAAGAAGGCAAATCGGAAGGTCAAGAGAATGCTGCCCGGGCAATTGGTCTTCTTGGTCGTGACCCTGAGAGCGTCGAACATATGATCCATGCCGGCGTCTGCTCAGTGTTTGCGAAAATCCTCAAAGAAGGTCCCATGAAGGTTCAGGCTGTGGTGGCTTGGGCTGTATCTGAACTCGCTGCCCATCACCCCAAGTGCCAAGATCATTTTGCCCAGAACAATATAATTCGGCTACTCGTTAGCCATCTCGCTTTCGAGACCGTTCAGGAGCATAGTAAGTATGCAATTGCCAGTAAACAAACCATGTCGATTCATTCAGTTGTAATGGCGAGTAATAATCCCAACCAGAACCCCAACAACAAAAACTACAACAGCAACGGCAACGAAGACGAAAGTCAAATTCCTCATCCAATGGGGAAACGCAACCCAAGCCAGATGCATAACGTGGTTACAAACACCATTGCTGCAAAATCCCAATCCAAGCCACATAACAATGCCGATCAGGCCAATCACGGCAACATGAAGCAGAATCATCATTACCAGCAGCAGCAGCAGCAGCAAAACATGCCTCTGTCGGGAACTAGCATTAAAGGGAGGGAATTCGAAGACCCAGCCACCAAGGCCAGCATGAAAGCAATGGCTTCAAGAGCCCTTTGGCATCTTGCCAAGGGCAACTCAGAAATATGCCGAAGTATCACAGAGTCGAGAGCACTTCTATGCTTTGCAGTCCTCCTTGAGAAAGGCCCGGAGGAGGTACAATTCAATTCTGCTATGGCACTGATGGAGATTACTGCGGTTGCCGAGCAAGACACAGAGCTGAGGCGGTCTGCATTCAAGCCCAATTCCCCTGCTGCCAAGGCTGTGGTTGACCAGCTACTGCGGATCATCGAGAAGGCTGATTCAGAACTTCTGGTTCCCTGCATTAAGGCCATGGGAAACTTAGCAAGGACATTTAGAGCAACAGAAACGCGAATTATTGGGCCACTGGTGCGGTTGCTCGATGAGAGAGAAGGGGAGGTTTCTAGGGAGGCCGCAATTGCCCTCACGAAGTTCGCATGCATCGAGAATTACCTCCATCTTGATCACTCCAAGGCCATAATAAATGCCGGAGGGGCAAAGCATCTAATCCAGCTCGTGTACTTCGGTGAGCAGATTGTTCAAATCCCAGCATTGATCCTATTATGCTATATCGCATTGCACGTCCCCGACAGCGAGGAGCTTGCACAAGCCGAGGTTCTCACGGTGCTGGAATGGACATCAAAACAGAGTTATATGATCCAAGATTCCACCATCGACTCATTGTTACCCGATGCCAAAGGTAGGTTGGAGCTCTATCAATCCAGAGGTTCAAGAGGATTCCATTGATTCAATGTGCACAAATGTTTTCAAAACAAGATTAAATTTGTATCCCCCCCCCCCTTTTTTTTTTTGGTTCTTCACATTATGTAGTGTATATATTGATAGGTAGTCTTTTCTTGAATTTGTGAAAAAAGACTTCCCATAAACCTACAGAAAACCATTGTTTTACTATGTAGTGTGTGAACTTAGAGTTGATACTTGTTTTGCGTCTGGCTTTTGGAGAGTTGGGTTTGTGTGGTTACAGCACAGGACCTATTCTGTCGGTTCTTGGTTTTGGATGAAATGTGAAGGGCCTCTCTCTGGTCCCTGCTGCTAGTGTTGTGCAGTATTTTATTTACTGTAAGAGTGTAAATTGTATAGTTGTTGTCCCCCGCCTACCAGAAAGATAAAGGGGGGGAAAGAAAAGAAAAAGGAATCGTAGCTGTCACTTGCCCTTGAAGAAGGTCAGTAGAAGAGATCGTCTCTCTTAATCCTTGGATGAATGGTGGATGGTACGTTAGAAATATGAAAAGGGTGAATAGATTCTTTATAGTGGTTGGTTAGTACTTTGGGATTTGATTGACAGGTCACAAGAAGAGATTGGAAATTAAGAGATGAATGAGGCCATGAGGCCATTGACCACGAGGGGCATGGGACTTGGGGGCCATCTCCTGAAATCGCAGCTATGTCACAACTCACTCCAGCGGCAGCAGGGAGACTCCGTCTCATGTAATGTTCCCTCCCCTCAACAATCGTTTCTGGACCAATGCCAGCAATCCCAGTAGCCTTTGCCCATGAACATGAAGTGTGTTTTGTCCTTTTTTTGTAAACGTGGCCGGTGGCCTTCAATAGTTCAATCAGAAAACATTTGTATATAACATGGGGACGGAGCTTATTGCTACAGATGCCAGAGGCTTGGTCCTCATCTTATCCAGTTCCAGTCCACCCCTCCCCCCTCCTAAAGTTGTAAGACCGCTCAAGATGAGTGCAAAGAATAATTCTCACTGGATTCGGGCCAAAAAAGATCATCTAAGGACTTGTATGTGTCTAACACTAGCACTAACATGTTCTTTCACATTGAAAAAAGTCAAAATTTTTACTTCTTTCCTGTAGGCTGTAAATGTAATGTGTTCATAGAATAGATAAAATGTATTTATCTAATATTATTTATTAAATCAAAGGACACATTTTTGCTAAACTTTCAATTTACTACCTTTTATATACATATTTTGCAAAACATGCAAACTTCACCTCTGCATAGGTAATACGTTATATCCTCTATCTCTTCTCTTATCATATAAAGCGGACTGCGGACGACCTACTTCCACATTGTGAATGTCTCAACTCCTCAATCTATCTTCTCCGATTATCCAGTAGCTGAATGATCAGTTGGCGACTTGGCGTCCAACCCGTATTAACTGCAGGCTCTCCGTGGTAAGATCAGTGAATCTCACGTGCACCTGCTCTGTCTGCTCTGTCCCCACCCTTTAATCCCCTGCCATGTGTAATATGTAGTACCAGAGGAAAAAATAATATAAAATTATCTCTTCTATGTGTTATTAATGCCTTTCCACTTGTATATGGATAAAAGCAAATGGGTTGTGCCAGCTTAAATACAGCATTTATCTTGAACATCTACCAAAAGTACCAAAGTGGAAAAAAAAAATGTCTTGCCATGAATAATGGAAAGCATCAATGGACATCTCTAGTTCTGGTTTTATCGAACATAATCAAAATCTCAAAGGCTTACCGAGAAAAAAAAAAACAGTTTTAATTTTGAGCTTAACGATACACAGCGAGATTGAGAATGGTCTGTTTACTACGTATGAAAAATGCTATAAACTATAACGAGTAATGGAAGATACAGATATGTTTGCTATTCTTTTTAAAAGAATAATGTCTGAACTAACCCTTGGGATGATCTCTATGTCATGGCAATTGGCAAATACTTTTGAAAAGTGTAGGAATTTAGGCTTCTATTTTATTTTACTTTTTGATGGGCAGTCTTGGAAGACCCAAAAGGTATAGCTCGGGGTTAGCTTTACTAAATCATTTTTTGACACATATGGGTAGAGAGCCTAATGAACGGTAGGGACTAGAGGGACTGAAGGTGGGGCCGTAGGACTCTGTAATTCATGTGGATTAGTTGGTGAGTGGTGCCGCGGCCAACTGCAATCTGCAGCCCAATTTCAGAAAGTCGGAGTGTGTTGATCTAAAGGACCAGCAGGAAATTAGGGTCAACCTCAATCCCAGTCCAAGCTGTTCAACTTTTATTTTTAATCTTTCAGACCTTCGTCGATTGGTTTCAGTTGAATCGAATTAGAAGTGGATTGAGTAGGAGATGGTGGAAGTAATGAATAAAAATAATAAAAAACTGGAATTGAAAAGTAAAAAACAACATCATACTCATATGAAAATTAAATGGATGGTAAGACCTTGACGAAGTCAAGGGAGAAAAGCAGAGGAGCAAGAGTTAGAGATTCAACAAATTGGTGGTAGTTCGTTTGCATTTTGACTGTCTTTCCCCCAAAGGAAGCCGTGCTGAATCAATCTGACCTTCGCCGTTCATAGATTAAAATGGTGAATCCGACGTACAGACCGTGATTTTTAAAATAGAACCGGAAAACAGAATTGCTTTGACTACTGATTCTGGGTCAAACAGTTTGAACGGTTTTAGAGTCCAAAACTAAACTCAGAGCCATGACCGATTCCCAAAACCACCTGTCTAGTTCAATTTTCAAAAAAATTGTACGGACACAACATATTTGAGGGAATTGGGGGGATAAAGTTAGCTACGCTGAGCCTTTTCGGTTTTCTTTTCTTTTCTTGAAGTTGAATGTTGATTTTTTTTTTTTTTTTGGGCTGCCGAAGTTGAGTACTTTTGGGTCTTTGACACATGGAAAGACTAGGGTGAACTATTCAAAGTAAGAGCATAATACGCGGAGATCAGCTTTTGTAGATGAGTTATCTGTCATTTGCTCCATCTTTGGCTTTCCACGGAAGCTTCTTTTCAATAGCTTCTCCAAAAGCAGCTTAACGAACGCTTCAGCCCTCCCAAAAGGAAATTTCCAACACATCCCTCACCATGCATCTTCAGCGTATCCCACACCGTACATACCCTTCCAAGGGGTTTTGGATATTTGACTTAAGTCGTTATTACATTCAATTATTATATGACTTTACCATTTCACCTTCAAACAACTGTCGAGACTTGGTTAGAGGATGTTCATTCTCCCAAGTTTATACATTGAAGATTTTAAGTGTATGGTGGAAATCATCTAATCACATTATAGGAATCTCTTTAAATGGGACCCACAATGGGGTCAATCTGAATTTTCTACATATAAGACGTGTGGCAACCTGTAAGGCCACCTCATTATAACAATGCGCCCTCGTTTCAATAATTCCATTTGTAAGAGTAAGACAGGTTACACTATATGCGAAGCATACACTTAGATGAGATACGTTTGCATGTGCATGCAACATAATAAATATGTCGTCGGTACTTGGGCCTGGACGTTTTTTTAGACACTTCGGCTCAGTTTGGAAGGAGTGTAAATAGAAATATGTAGAGTGTAAAGCTTTATATTTTGTATGTATTTGTATCATGGTTTTTAAAATTGAATCGATCAAGGGTCCAGTTATTGGTTCGAACAGTTGGCCTGTTCTAACAAAAAAATTAAAAAATTGAACAGTTAATCGGCCAGTTCAGCGATTTGCTGTTCAAAATCAATGGTTTTGGGGAAAAATAGAACCGATCAGATGACCAGTTCCCGATATTTCCAGTCCAACCATCTGGTCCGTTTCGATTTTAAAAACCATGATTTATACTGTGTATATTTGCATCTGCACTCTTTCCAAAGAACCATTCGAGATGAAACATTACGTATCAGGCTCAACTTCAGTTCCAACGCATGAGATCATATAATCGTCCAGGAAAAGAATTACCATGTACCGCTCATCGCTGAGGTGCGGATACATTTTTGTATAGAAATAGGAATAAAGTCATTTTCTCCATCCCCAGTTTTGCTTGCCAAATCTGTGTTTTCAAATTAGGGATCATTCTCCGACAGAGAAGCATGAAAATGCGGGTTGAAACAGCCACTTTGTGCAAAAGAAATGCCACAGTAAGATCGACATCTAATCCACCCCTTGTAACCATAGCACCCCGTCTATCAAATGCTAATAAAAAACCGAGTTTATGCAACTCTTGGTAAGATCCATGAAAAACACTAGAAAACAAAGTTGGACATGTTTTTGATGAAGTTGTTTACCAGTATTTCTGAGCACCTATCGAAGCAATTCAGAATCCAGATCAGCACACGGGATACTCAGAAGCATCCATTATATACTCTTACGAAATCTGAAGAGCAAATAATCTAGAATCTCTAGAAGAAAAAGTTGTCTCATGCAACTAAAATGTCTCTAGTAATTCATAACCTATTCCCCTGAAGAATCCCCCAGCTGAGATCCAACCGATACCATACAGAGTAATTACAGTTTTCTATGAGCAATATGCTTCCTAGGCTCCACGATTGTGTCCCCCCTTGTTGAGTCCTTAGTCCCAACTTTACAACGAAAGAGCTATACAACAGGAGAACATCAGAGAATAACACCTTTCAATGAAGGAGATGAATCTTAACGTTCAGACTTCAGAGTAATAAACATCATCATCAAATCCCAAAGCATTTTTTTTTTAGCACAGATTAAAGGGCCAATTGTATCATACCAAGGATTGGAGAGTTGGAGAAAGAAATGGTTTCTTATCCTGCAGAATGTAACAGAACAGCCCACAATGAAAGAATTTTCCAGTAAACTTTTTTTTCCTGAATCCTTGGATTTGTTCTTTTACAAGCCAAACTCGATGGCTTTTGCATTTAAACCCCTCTCACGTTTCATTAATCCCATGTTTGACTCAAACCAGGAACTTGCTCCGAAGGTCCGTAAGACCTAAAATTGTTTTCCGTACAAGTCTGAGATTATCATAACTACATTTTATAGATGATAAAGATGTTTTGTCCATGAAAAGGGGAATCATCAAGTAATGCCTAACATAAAATAATGAATGTCGGTACCACATTTTTAGCACATACAAGGCATGCCAAAGTAGTACTGTGAACCAGGCGGCATGAATTTCCGGCAAGGCCCACGTAACGAAATCATTTATGTGACAAAGAGTAGTTTTACCTAACTGGGTAATTCCAAGAAGAAAAAGAGTTTTTAAGGGACCGTTCAGGAGGGCTAAGCTGAAGATAAGCTTCAGTTCAGCTGCTTAAAAGCATAAGCAATGTTTGGATGGGTTAAAACCAGTTCATCTGCTTAAACACTTGACCATGCTTTCTGGTTTTCTGGTTTTACAAGTGCAAAAAGTAAATAAATAAATAAATAAAAATGGTACAATTGTATCCAAGTTACGTTTCTTGCTTTAATGATCAAATTATGCTTCTCTTTGGAAAATTCAGAAATAGTCCTAATTCTCCTCTTTTTTCGCAGTAATGGGTTGACAAAAAACCCAAATAAACAAGAAAAAATAACAAATCAGCACTGAAGAAGATAAGCGCTGACCTTTCTTCTCCATTAAGGAAAGGGAGAAGAAAAGAAGCACGTCCGTCCTGGAGGAGTTATCATTTGATCTTCCAAAAGTTAATGACGGGAAATAAATGTCATTTTGAAAAAAAATAATAATAATAAGGGATATACTTTTGTCCTAGATGTCAAGTTGCAATAGATGGAGCTCCATAAGCTATTCAAAGAGGCTGCCCCATTTCGTGTGTGGAATTGACACCGATAACAACACCTTCTGGCTGTCTCCTATTAGATGGAAGACCCGAATTGCCATGCCATTGATCACGTGGCTATACTTGTATGAAGTGCTCACGACTTGTAACTACAAAAACATAACAAACCCAAAAGCTTCATCAACTACCAAAAAAACGTGGAAACAAGGAAGCACATCTTTACCTTTTCTAGTCTTTCAAGGGTTGTGTAAAAGAGAACCTAGGTTGGTCGCTAGGGAAGTATATTCATGTTTGATTTTCAATATGTGCACTGCACACAAAGTTGAGATGGTGTGCACTGGCATAGATGGAGGGAAAAAATATTCAGAATTCATGTAAAACAACATAAAGTTGAATCCTTAACTATATTCTAAAAGATTCCAGCACCCCATCAGTTGGTCAAGAGACATCTTTTGTAAACCTAAGCTTTCATGTGCATATAGAATAAGTCAATCATGATGCTAACTAATTAACATGGGCAAGTGTCATTGACTAGCTTTCTGTTGATCTAATCCAAGGGGGAAGGGAACTCTATCAAATCATTTCAAGGCAAATTCACCAAAATTTCCCCTCAACTATCTCACAATTACTAAAACTTTTAACTGAAATGGCATTTTTAAAATCTCCTTTTTTGTCAATCAACAGTTAAATGTTGTTCATTCACCAACTTACCTGTCTTTAAAATGTTTTTAAATATACAAAATTACTCTTCAGTTATTGCAAAGCTAGGATTATCCACATCTCCTGCCTAAAGTTGAAGAAACAATATTAGGATAAGAGAGTGCTGCTGATACAACGGGAACTCTTTTCTTGCAATCAAGTTTTTGAGCTTGCTAGGTACAATTTTTGTAAAAAAATATGGCATAGGATTTTGAGATTTCTTCACATGTACAAAATGGGGAATCAACCTGATTTTCTCCAATCCTGTCAAACTAGGATCAGACCAAACAATAGTATCAAAACTTTCTGTGTTTGATAAGTTCTATATTTACCAAGAAATAGGCTATGAAGAGGTTTGAACCTGGATCTTTTTACATGTAAATCAAAACAAGAACCATTGAGCCAATGATAATTAGATTGTGGAACATTATATATGGAGAGTATACATACTTGTTTGTCATAAAATTGCTATAGAAGAGATTCAAACCTGGTTTGATGAGGGCCTGAAGTATATTAATGATGTTGGAGCAGCCATCCCTTGCAGGCAATCTGGAAGTCCTGAAATGAGGACAAGTTTAAGGGAGTCTCAATGTGCCCATTGGATGTTATCGGGATTCAGGAATAATATGTGTTGCACAAATGCTACCTTGAGCCCAGTCTGGAGGTGCCCAATTCACAGCCTAATGGTCGAATGCCATGTTGGACCCCCTTCCCTTGGCACGGATGGTGCAAAGTAAATTGCAATGCAGTCTATGTGAAAGAAGCTAGCACCAACTTCCTTGGTTGTGTGGTCAGAAATGATGCTGAGGATCTTTTAATGGCAAAGGGTTGGGTGACGAAGTGCAATAACCCAAAGACTGCTAAATTAATAGCCCTGAGAAATGGAATCAGACTGGCAGTGGATTTTGGACTTCCTAGAGTGGAGTTCGAATTGGATTCCAAAGAAGCGGTAACAGACATTGAAGTGGGGCAGAAGCATCAGATGGATTACGACTACAATCTAGTAGCAGACATCAGACAAGAGAGTGCAACTATAAGAAGATACTCTTTCACAGCTATCAGAAGATCGGCCAACCAAGTGGCCCATGAGATCACTGTGAACGAAGACATCACCCAACTCAGTTTTGTAATGATGGACTTGTTTACATCCATGGCTGGAGTTTTTCTCGCAAATGACTATGCTCTGATTAATGTACCCACCGTAAAGTTTTTGTTTAATGAAATTACTTGCTTTGTTACCAAAAAAATGAGGCTCTTGTATGAAAGAACAAAAACCATTAGGCCACAACCTATTACTGATCATATTGATGTCATGGGTCACTGTGTTAACCCAGTTGTTAGACCATTTGACCCATGACTTGCATTCTACTTTTGTGTCCAATGTAAGTCTGATAACACTGCTTTTCTCTGCATTTATGGGATGAATGTCATCTTCTCCAACAATGGCAGCTATCTTCTTCAATTAGCGTGCATGTTTTTGGGTATTTAGGTAATTCACAATTGTTCAATTGACAAATGACTGATTTTTTTATCATTCATTCACAAAAAATAAAAAAAATAAAAACTCCCAAAGTAGTGCCAAATCAACTAACATAGAAGGTTTTAATTAATTATCAAAGAACAGGGGAAATCTTGGTAATTATCAAGTAGTTGAACAAAGTATAGTGAAACAGAAAATTTCAGCCTAATCTACAACCAAGTTGGCTTAAATTAAAATCTTAGGCATATATACTCTTGCCCAATCCCAAGCCCAACTTAGGAACATAAATGCAAAACATTATATTTCATTGCTTGTGCAAGCAGAAGTATAAACAGTTTAAGTGACTGGTTTAAAAGTTAATTTGAATTTGTAAAGGCATGAGTTCAAGGCTAACCCAAACCAACACAGGATGAAGAGTCAGTATAGTAAGACTAGGATCAACCTCAGATCAGAATTTTTGGGATACTGATTTAGGATAGTGTTACAAGTTGAGTATTCGGTCCACAAGGTTGGCATTGAGTTGGCTCTTCTTAAACTACCTAAACCACTCAAGCTTTAAACCTAACAAGAACTTATTACAATGGTATGAAGTTTAATTACTTCCGTAAATCAGTTCTAAATGGTGCAGTTTTCCTTAACATAATATTAAGTTATTGATGAACCAAATCAGTTTCAGCAAACCACTTAATAAATAACAATACATCTTATCCTAAAGTTCAAGCAATAAATTATAATAGAATCCCATTCTTTCCCATTTCTAGCCTTTGATGTTGGACCTATCCTGCCATACCTATAATATCACCAAATGTTAAGCTTCAAGTTGCCTCCACCTTCCAATGCTTCTTTCCATTACTTGTAAGGATTTTTCTGCTTACACTGCACTAGTAGTTATTGTCACAATCAAAAGGAGTGTAGCAATTAGAAAAAAAAGGAAAGAAAATATCAAAACCAGTGCACTAGAAATTTTGCAACTTAAATACAATCTTATATCAAATACCATCCCACTGTCCATGAAGAGCTTAGCAAGGAATTCCAATACAAATTTGGAATCACTAAGCAGTTGTTTGGTATCGATGGCATTTATAAAATAAACGTTTTGTACGATTTTGTCTCAAAAAATGAGATAAAATCTGCTTTAAACATTCTGTACGATTTTTTTACACCTCAGCGCCATTAGGTGCCATATAAGCCAAACAGTTAAAAAAACGGTCTTGCAAATGAAAAACGTCAGATTTGGCGTTTTTTTGATAAACGGTTCTCATGATTTTCAAGAGAGCCGTTTATCTGATAAACGGTTCAACCAAATAACTTTTTAGACGTTTTTTTGTTAAACGTGTCTATGATGCTGAGGTGGCACCATTTCTCCGAAAAGCTACATTGATACCAAACACCATCTAAATCAATCTGTTCATCAAGCTTGGACAAGGTGCCAGGCAGCTGAGCCAAGACAAGAGGTGACTGCCTCAAGGTGAGGTGGAATAATTTTGCCTCAAGTGTATAGCCACAGGGTGATGTAGAAGGCATTGGCCTCAGTTTCTGAGAGGCATAAACCCTTAAACCAGTCACCTAATTTACAAAAGGCAGAGACTCAGGTTGATCAACCCTAATACAAAAAACAAAGTGTCTGAATCCTAGTTTCCGCTGGACCAGTTGCAGGATTATTTAGTTGTTGAATGAGACATATAGTGTCCATGGTGGAATTGTTGATATCCTTTGCTATAATACATACTTTAACAGGATTCCATATTTGATCCCTCTTTTAGTCAATACTTTATCTGCTTCCTAGTTAACTCAATTGGCATTAATGTTGATTTTTGCTTTTTGAAAACTTAATTCTCTCACAGGCTCTTGTTAACTACTTAAGAAAGTCACATTCTAATAGCATCAAACATTTGAACTGATCATCAATTCTTTTGCACCTCACTAGTTTTTTTTTTTTTTCTTGATAATTTGCACTTCATTAGATATCACTCATCAGTGATTTCAAGAAATTACAACTTCCTCTGTTTTTTTATTTGACCAGTAACTACAACTTCCTCTCTTAGACACATGTTACATCTCTATTACACACAAAAATAAATAAATAAATAAAAACATTGGTTGGTCCTTATCACCTGTGCACTGAAAGCTAGTAGCACCTCATATCTCTTATGATGCAGGTACCATTGTTATTACACAGCTCCACTAGCAATCAACTTTGTACTGTAGAAGGCTGATTAGCCCATGTTCACTCAAACAATCATCTGTCCAACCCGATAGAGAACAAAGGTCTTTAGAACTCTTGGACTAGTTCTTGTAAATGCAATGAGTTAACTCAATTTAGTTGACTCTTCTCACCTACAAGTGTAACTTAATTATGGATTACGAAGGAATTCTAGTAGAAAGAAATTCACACTGAAATGATTGATACAATCTCTAGTTGAAGGTACAATGACTTCGATTTTGCAAAATTTTCTGTACTTTCCTAATTTTTCAATCCGCATTTTAAGATTGTTTATGTAATTTGATATCTATGTGGTTCTGTCCCCAATGTCATGAGTTTTGGAAGATGACACATCAGGGCCTCTAGACATCTAGATACCTGACATATGTTCCATGTACCAGGATACCAGTCCAAACATTGCAAAAACAAGGACATTGAGCACTAATAGAAGATTCTTGGTTTTAGGTCTGCAAATTTTGTACCCAACAGGAGTTGGAACCCAGTAAAATTAGTTCCTTGACAAATTGGTTATACTGCAATAAGAAGGATGCAAAATCAAAATTTTATGTTACACTGTATTTAACTTTCACTTACGACACCCATAAGAAGTGATCTGTTGCAAGTTGAAGGGGCTAGAAGGGGTAGGGGTAGACCAAAAAGGATATGGGTCAAAGTATTAAGAAATTATTTAAGAGCTAATAATAACAATGGATATGGCACTAAACAGAACAGAAATGGTGAAACAGGATTCATGTAGCAGACCCCATATAGTTGAGATAAGGCTTGAATGATGACGATGATGATTATATTTAACTTTCACATGTTAGGTTCTGTACATTGCATTTGTTCTGCTGTCTTCATGTTGCAAACTTGCAAATTAGTCTTTCTGCTTCCTCTCCTTCCTCATTGTTCTGTACATTATAGTTGTCATTGTAACATTTAAGATTAATAATTAAAAAGTTGTAAGATTTAGCATTTTGGATAAATGCACTAGATTAGGGGATTAACAGACACACATGGGCTAGTTGAGGCTTCTTTTTCCCTTTGTTTTCAAGATCTGCAACAGAATTTAAATAAGGACACAAACAGAACCTTAGGTGGTTAGAGATTTGACTTTTTCTCTCAACAAATCACGAGAGTTTTATATAGTTTTCTATTTCTATCTTTACATTTAAACTTCTATAGTTTTATATCTGGTCATATTTTAGATTCCTTTCAAATGAAGAAATATGACAAGAAAACAAAATGTGAGATATGATAAATAATATGATTTTTTCATTTCCTTTATGAAGCTTTGGTTACATGAACATAACAAGCAAAAAGAATAACAACCATTTTTTTCTAGTTTTTGTTTTAAATTTTTCTGCATGAACAATACTGACTATTAAATTAATATACATAAAACATGTAGAAGGGAGCTATAATCTTAAACACTCTTATTTTAGACCTAAATAGAGAAGTCTATTTCACTGTACAATTACTTGAAAAGAATATATGTGCGTATCAAAAGATATAAGCAAATTCATATTTATGGAATGACGTAAACAGGATTAGAGCAATTCACTTTTGTTTGAGTGAAGCAGGTAAAGACATAATAAATCCACAACCACAAGGAACACTTATAGCAGCATACCTATAAGAAACTCAGAGATAAGTTAACAAACAAGTTACAGGTGCATGCTTTTCATCTTATAGCTGGGACATTTAAGCTGCTGAAGACAATTATTCCTTTTATAACTAACTAAAATAATTCAAACAAAAAATGGAGAAAGGACACAAACTACAATGTTGATACTCTACTGTTGTAGGCATATCAACTTAAAACTTTCAATTCTGTTTGTGTAGGAGATTAACAAATACCGTTGTCCAAAGGGCAATTTCTTAAAGTACCCCTATTTAGGAAATTGACTAACTCAATCCTTACAGTTTACATGTAACATCACGTGATTGATATATTTTCTAAAAATTCCTAAAATACCTTTTCTAACAAATTGTGTAAGTCCCTTTCCTAATTTTGTCTGTTACACTTGGAATAGCGGCAGAAACTGGCTTAGGTTTATTGGCATTTTCAGAGATGGAAACAATACTCCAACTTCTTGGTTCAGCTGCACTTGTTCAGTTTGTCAGCAAGAAACTATTGTTTGCAGAAGACAGAAAGGTAACATTAAAACAAGTCGACAAGTTCTTGAACACTAAGGTAGCTCCCAAGGAGCTCGTTGACGAAACAAAGCAAATTGGGAAGGCTCTTCAACCATCACCTATAGATAACATCATAACAAGGCTCTACTGGCACCTGTGGAAAGAGCACCCGATACTGTGAAGATGGCTGAAGCTGTTCCAGAGTTGAATAATGAGCCAAAATTAGGAAAAACTGCAAAACCTAGTCAAGAGGTCAATTCAGTACCCCAAACAGATGATAAAGCAGAATCAGTTCCAGGACTGTCAAGATCACTCTCGCCATACCCATATTATCCAGATTTCAAGCCTCCAATACCACCTTCCCCCTCGCCACCCTAAAATTTTGTTGCAGTGTGAGATCCAGGAATATGTTTCTGCAATAGACAAACTGTCTGACCCGGAAATACCAGAAGCTACTCAGCAATTGACGAGCCTTTCCGACAGAACAATTTCATTGTGCAAACACAGATCTAGGCAACCCACGACCAGAGGCCAAGTGTTGTTGGCTGGCCTCAATAACATGATATATACATTCGGCACGGACCCAGAGGGAGAGTCTACAAGAGTGAATCAACAGGAAAGTGCGGAGCAAATTACAGTTCTTGAAAATTTTCATCAATTGGGTTTTGAGGAATAGTGGAGGGAAAATTCAAAATTCGTTTTTTTCCATTAGTGCTTAAGTAAGATGTCAATTATCAGAAAATTTGGGATAATTTTAAGACAATATGTATACAGTAAGGGTATAATAAATTTCCTAAACCATAGGGTACTCTAAGAAATTTGCCCTTCTGCAAACCAATACCATAGAACAGGCTATCATCCATATGTATGCCCCCGTCATTTGATAATTTTTCATCAAATCAGTTCATTCAAGGAAACACTTTTTACAGTGCACGCTTCCATGAATTAAGTCAAGCTAGAACATACGCCATAATACACGAACTAATTGGGTGCAGAAAAAAATAAAAAATAAAACTCTCCATCGGAGGTTGACAGCTCTATGCTACATCATTACTGGATACCAGATGATTGAACCATGATAATGTTCACAGGCGAGTGCATCACTGTGGAGAAGCATTAGATTTGAACCAGTAGTGGAATTGACTGAACAGACTGAACATCCAAAAGGGCTAAGTATTTCTGTTTCATAATATCAATACTCGTATTTCATTCCTCTTAAGTTGGGCAAAGCAGTCACCCAAAAGAAGGTTGGTTGGGAAAGCTTTTCCATTGAAATAGTTGCTGACAAAATTAGTCCAAAATTCGATTGACAATAAAATAAGGAAATCAAAACTCACATCAAAATCCAAGTAATTTGTGATTCTAATAAATTATATCTAAATGGGAATAGGTAGGAAAAGCTTATCTAATGTACTGCAAAGCCAAACACAAGGATCAAGAGTAGCACTGTTTGAAAAATCCCCGCCTAAACCCTAAGAAGAGGTCTCCAGAAGATCGGTCACTTCGACGAGCGAGAATTTGACCTTGGAACTTTTGTCGTGGAGAATTCTGTGGCAAAGTAGGGGCAAAGCAGACAAGTAAACTCTGATTTGCAGTGCAAAGCAAAATCTGAAATAAAGAGTATATCAGAATTTACTCTAAACGCATTTGCAATCTTATACTGTTAACTCAGAAGTCCAGAACAAATGAAATTGCACGGAAAATAATGAAATGAACAACAGGTCCAAGACTGAGCAGTAACCTTTCCGGCCTAAGTAATAAGTATGGCTGGGGGGTGCTCAGTGCTCACGGTTCGGTCGCGGCCTTTTTTTATAGACTTAACCGGTCTTTCGGTTTTTGGAAAATCGAAAACTGAAACAGAATCGAAACCAGTCGATTAATCGTTTGATAAATTCGCTTTTTGATCAGTTCATTTTTTTTTTCATTTTTTTTGAATTTACAATATCTATATCTATCTACTAATAAAAGAATCAATAGTCTTATTTTCTGGATTTTTCATTAGACATTTTTACCCTTTAGCTAAGCAATATACAACCAGCATAAAAAGGGCATATATGTCTTTTATTCGTACTTCAAAAACCACTCACTTATAACAGTTAAAAAACTGCCTACCTATAATAATGTTGCTTAATCATCTCAACTAAACTCATATTTTCAACCATATTTTTCTTGATTTTCCAACACCATGTTCCATATAATAATGATGCTCTTATGACTATCTTATAAAACTTCTCAATTTGTCTTAGGGGTTGTTTGATAACAGCTAAAGTTGTTGAACTAAACAACTTATTGCTTTATCTTTTAGTGGATAAAATAATTAAATGATAAAATATTCAAAAGTATAGTAATCTATCCAACTTCAGCTTCAACCATTCATGAGCTCACAATTTCCTTAAAGACTTGTTCTCTAAAAGACGTAGCAATAAGCTTTTTAGTTAGCTTCTTCATATCTTATCAAATGGTGTCTTACCTTAGTGGTATTAACTAGATACATAGTACACAAATGCACCTCTCCCTCTCCGGTTCAACCACTGTTCACTAATTTTGTGTGACACCATCTTTTTTTTTTTTTTATTTCTCCATCATTATATATGATTATCTAAGGTATTGGAAGTGGTTAGTTTCGGGTATCGGTTTTTTTGATAGGTAATTATTAACTATATTAATTGGTGATTGAAGAGTATATGAAATATGTACAATGGATAATGTGCCAAGAACCTCAAAAGTATGAAGAAAATTGTTCTTTTATTGCCACCCCTCCCCCCAATTAACACATTAAAGAAGGCAATTTCATTTCTTTGTTATAGAGGTGCTTTGTTATGCCTCATTTATTACAATTTTTGCCTTCATATTTGGTGACTATGATTACCATAGAGGAAGACCTGAATCTTATTACTTGTTGGTGAATTATCACTATGGTGACTCAATCATACTTGCAATTTCAGGAATAAATCTGAAACGGTTATTCAAGATTCATTAATTTGAAAATTTGTCCTTCTTTGTCACAAAGCATTATTCAAGATCTCTCTCTTACTTGAACAATTGAACCTCCATTCAAACCTCCTTTTAATTTGTCATACTTTAATCATTATCATGACAACCTCCTACGTGCAATGCACGTGCACACTTACTAGTATATATATATATATATATATATATATTGTTTTATAGAAAATAATATATATAATAAAAATATTATAATTATTAATTTTTATAATTCTTATTTTTTAAAATATCAAATAAAAAATATTTTTATATATAATTTTTTATTTTTATAAAATATTTTTTCTCAAAATCAAGCTCGAGCCAAGCTGAGCTTGAGCTTATGAATTTTTTACTCGAGCCGACTCAAGCTCAAGGTTCTGGCTTGAATTGAGCTCGAGCTCAAGCTCGAGCCTCGTCCTATTCGGCTCGTCTCGGCTTGAATCCATCCCTTCCCAAAACTTTCATTTGCAATAATAAGACCACCTTGAACTTTTAGATTCCAATACTTTGCCCCTCTACAAGATTCGTATGGGCAAAAAAATGACATTTCGAAATGATGAAAATGGCAGGGCAAAGCACATTATCTCTTTTTCACCTACCTTGATTCTAAACCCTAATTGAATAAGATGCACATTGCAAAGAAAACGAAATGTGATAGAGCAGCATGTCATAATGACATCGTTAACTTCAAAGTCTTAAATTGGGCCCCCTAATTGAATCTGGCATCAAATTTATCACATAAGTGGGAATGAGGTCTACATTCTTGAATCTTTCTTAACTAAAATACCCCTATTGTTGAATTTGGTCCCTCTTTATTATAAAGGTAAAAAACATAATTTGAATTACTACTTTCATTCCATTCCCTTTAATTAAATCCTATATTTAACGTATTAACTTTCACCCCTCTCATAAAATCCTATATTTATTGTATATGAAATAAATGGGCATTGCTAACTTTTCCTTGACTAAAAGACCTATAGTTTTGAATTTAGTCATTTTCTAATTATGAGGGAAGAAAATATAATTTAAACTCTTACTTTTTACCTTCATTCAATTCTCTACCATTAAGATGTTAACTCCCATTCCCCCTTCTTAGATCCTTTATTTGAAACAGTTTTGTTTCTCACCAATAAATTCTACTAATTAAATTTATACCTAATAATTACAAAACCTATGTGTTCAAACCCAAAATGAAAATTAATTTTTTTTTGTCCATGTAGCAAGTACATAGTTCAACTATCTAGGCCAAAATGGATCAACCAATGATCTCACGTTAAACAATAAAGGTTTAAAAATAAATAAAATATAAAAATTACAAAAAAAAATAGCTGCACCTCTAAAGTTATATACTTATCATGTTAAATAAAAATAAGTATGATAAATAATAAGCATTTTTATTAATGTTGTAAATGAAATATAAAATTTAAAACTGACCTAGAAATGAAACCATTGTCCTATTATTTAAGTGGTGGTTTAATGGTTCAACCTTTTAGGTCAAATTGGTCAACCCACATTGTCATAATTAAATAACAAAAATGTTAAAAATAGATAGAGATAAAATTATTAAAAACACAAAACATAATATTGTAGAACACATTTGAGTGCATCTCATCATATTAAACAAAAATAAGTGTGATAAACAAGAGTTGTTTTTGTTAAGGGGTTTTTATAGATACCTCCACCTCATAAATTTTTATAGGTTTGTACAGTTGGGAGTAATGACAAGTGGGGGAATCTATCACAATACAAGGGGAGTATTGTAGCATATGTGGGGGTTTGGGATAATAGATTTAGAAAACCAATAAAAATTTGTGAGGGGGAGCAAACCACCACATTCTATTTTGTTAATGATGGAAATAGAATAAATGTTTAAATAACTCAAAAAGAAAACTGTTTTTCCATCTAATTGATGGTCAATGACCCAATTACATACATACATATGTAGACATATATTTGCATAAATGTATATATAAGCACATACATTTATGTCAAATTTTAGCATGGAGATGATTGACCAATCCAAGCTTGAGCACAACTTGGGTGTGTCAAGTTTCAATGCAAGTTGGGCCCAAGTTGGACAAATCAAACTTGACCTCGGGCTTAAGCCTTAGACCTAATGCACAGGGTTGGGCCTATATTGAGCAAAAACTTGGCCCAACTTGCACCCTAATGGTCCAATAATTTGGGTAAAATGGAGTAACGAATGATGTCATAATTAAATAATAAAAAAATACGTAATAGATAGAATTACAAAAACAAAACTATAGAAGTTTTATAGACATATTTGACATATCACAAATATAATAAATATGTCATATTAAACAAATACACGTTTGATAAACAAGAATTGCTTTTACAATTAATTACGAAAATGGAATAGAAATTTTAAAATTTCTCAAAATGATATTGATTTCCCTTTCAAGTCCAATAGGTCAACACATGATGTCATAATTATATAATAAAAACTCAGAAAATAGATATAAATAAGAAATTATAGAAAATGGAGAAATTCATTAAAAAACTATGCACATCTCTAATATTATATGTTTATCATGTTAAACAAAAATGACAATTGAAATAGAATACAAAATTTAATTTGGCTAGCACACCATGCACATTTACTAGTAACAACAAAATGATAGATTGCAAAGTTTGCAACTAAGACTAGACTAAGCTCATTCCTCGTGAACAGCATGGCCCCAAAAAATTGTATTTGCATTTTTGTTTCATGACTGGACCTGAATCAAGTAGAGAAAAATTTGAAGACAAAAATTGATAATAGTTAGTGGTGGAAGTAGAGGACTAGAGGGGTTGGGCTGTTACCATCGGGGCCCTTGCATTGTGGTATGGATTTGCAGCGCTAATATTAATCCAATTCGCAATCACATGATTTGTAGTTGCACAAGTTTGTTTTGAAACTATGGTTGTTCATATGCAAATGGAGATTGTGTCTCCAATTTCACTTTCACAACAGGGACTCATCGGGTTATGGAGTCGTGTGTTCACGAGTTTTCTTACCTGTCTAACAGAATCTGTTGCACAAAGTTACACGTGGACTGTGATTTTCTTAGAGTTTGTTACAATTTGTCAAGCTGTATAGACGGTTGCTTGTGTACATGTAACCTTGTCTATAAATTAAGTTTGTTATGACTTATACAGCTTGACAAGTTGTAACAGATTCTAACAAATTCAGGTGAACCTACAGTCCACGTGTAACTGTGTCGTCTGTGTGTAACAGATTCTGTTATAGACAGCTAGGAAGTTCACAACACAAATCCCATTCTTGATCTAATGTGGGCCGACTCGGTTAGAGCTTTCTGACCCTGGTTAGGGTTTTTCACATAAATATCTTATTGTATCTTGTGATGCAAGCTATCTTATATTTGGAGAATCAAGAAAAGAAAGAAAGCTGGAATGTGTGGGATAGTTGAACAGAGTACGGGTGTATTATGTATTTAATATTATATTGGGAGTGAGAGTGAGAGTGAGGGAGTTTGTATATGTTGCGTCGTCTGTAATCTCTCTAATTCTTTAGTAAATTTTATTCTCCTCTGATATCTATTATTCTAAAACACATAAATGTAGGTATGCATTCTTGAATCGCTCTATTTTTTGTTTTTACTGTATTTTCTCCCTTTGTTAATTAATTTCGGGTCATAGGTTTGTTCTTCCGTAACAAAATTAAAAAAAAAAACTATTTCTAAAACTCTCGTTAAAGACATTTGGCAAACAATATATCAAAATCAGAACATATCCTATACTCTCTTGCCAGATAGTGGTATGCTTCTCTGCTTTGCCATGGTTTCCAGACTCTCCACAATCACGTTGTGTAAAGTACAGAATGTGAGTTTAATTCGGTTCGACTAGTTATGCTTCTTGATGAAGGAAGATTTGGCCCGACCTCGTAATCACTCAATACGTAGCAAAGGCAAACAGCTCGGCACAACAGCGCACCCAGGGCATAAGCACCAAAGGGAAGAAATCAGTAGTCCGAACTCCCTACGAGGAGCCCGACCTCCCTACTAAGAGCCCGATCTCCCTACTAAGAGCCCGAACTCCCTACGAGGAGCCCGAACCATCCCTTAGGCCCCGAGCCACACAAGGCAGTGACCCCAACTAGCCCGCCTCAGGGCAGTTCGGGACACTCCCCTATCCGAACTCAAGACTTCACCTCGTTCGCCACTCCAGCACTTCGCCTCTAGGACGCCGAACTGAGCAAACGTACCATACCTGACACCGAGGAGGTCCGTATCCAAGGGCGGCGCACCTGACTAACTTGGGACCTGACGCTTGACAGCCGCACTTCAATGGTCACCTACCACCGCCACCTGCCACCGTCATCGCCAGTCGCAGAGACGGCTCCGACAAAAGGGAGCAGTGGCGGTTCTGTCCAGCAGAGGGGATGACACCCGAACTGGCAGGAG